>JAQFXV010000581.1:0-20303 GCA_034694065.1 Camisia spinifer
AATTTTTACGAGTGGAGACAATTTTTCTAAAAAACATTTACATTTTCTATTTAAAATATAATATCATATCAAAGTGCAATTTAATTTCAAAGAAAGATAATTATTGAATTCAGGATAACTTTTAAATGTCAAGTAGAAAATATGGATATGAACTGTGCAAAAGTGCTTTTTATTGCAAATCTAAACGTAGTCGAAGACAATTGTTCAGAAAAAATATGATCAAAGAATCAAAAATTACACCCATTTTACATAAGTTCATAGATTATTGAATTTATTCGAAAAAGAGGGCAATTATTAATTTTTGAGTGAAAAATTAGACTCTTATCAATAATTAATGCTTTTTGAATGAGTGAATAAAAGATCGATTTCATGATAATTTACACACAAAACAATAATTGATTTTTGAGTAAATAAAATTTCGATAATTTTTTTAAAAGATTCACAAAAAAGTGATGTTCATTAAGAATAATATTAAATGCTTATCAATAATACAATAATAATTATTACAAGAAATTGTTTTGAGTCAAAAACCTATTAGTAATTAAATGGAAAAAATAGTTTAGCGATTGAAAAAAAATTATTTAATATATTTTTCCATAAATTTTTTATGAAATTCTGATCTAAGCGTATCGTTAATAAAAGGTTTTTCTTTAGTTTGTGGTTCATTTCGAGCACAATTTTTGAAGACGACGTCGTCATCCCAACGACGCTTCACTTTAAACTCTGTTTTACTCGAAGTAAGTAATGGATTACCGCTTAAAATATTTTCCATACGAATCCTCTCTTCTTGTATTTTTCTTTCCGCCTCTTTTTTGGCCTCTTCTTGAGCTCTTTCGCGTTTAATTCTATTGAGTTCTGCCAAAAGTTCTTGAGTATCGTCTTCTTCTTCATCGCTATCACTGTCTTCTTCGTCATCAATCACTTCGTCTGCATCTATATTAGCATTGATTGGCAGCGAATCTGTTCTTTGCTTTTTGCTAGAAGTAATGGAAGCATTTGAAGACCTGTTCAATGAACTATTGCTCACATTTAAGCCCAAATTGGAAGCAATACTTCTTTTACTTTCTTTCTCAATAATAGCATTTCTTTCTCTTTCTTCGAGTTCTCGTTTAAAGTCTTTAGCTTTGAGTTCATCACTTGTTCCCTGACCTGATTGACTATCAGACAAACCATTTGATTAGTTATTAATATAAATTATAAATTAATTTATAATAAATACCGATATTTGAGTTTTAAATGTGAGGGTAAATCACGCGATGAATATTGTTTTGAAAGAACCCCCAAATTCTTTTCCCCTCTTCCGGACCCACCCTTTGCCGGATCAAAGGTCGGACGCGCGGCGGTAGTCATCTATTTATATTTTATTATTTACTTTAAATTAAATCAATTCAATTGTCTATTATTTGAGATTAATATCAAAAATTGCAAACAAAACGCATCTATTATTATATTTTGATTCAATAGTTATACAATTGACTCAAAAGAGGGCACAACTATTGGCATAATTTTTTATCAATTTCTGAAACTTTTCACAAAATCTAGAATAAGGATAAGATTTTTTAAAACTTATTTATAATCTGTTTCGGAATTTCCATCAATACTTCTATTGTTATAATAATTAAATCTTTTATTTGAGTCATATATGGGTTAATGTTTGACATTTATTGAATTCAGATTTAATTAATGCACAAATTTTTATTGATTAGCTTTTTATGAATAAAACCAGATTTAGCGCAAAGACATTCACATATTTCTATTAAATAACAATAGAATTTAATTTTTAAAGAATCTAAAGTAACTTTCGTTCAAATAATTTTGATTTTTGAATCGGCTTTTCTTCAAAGATGACAGTTATCTGAACTTTTCTATGAATTAGAAGGAAATTGATTGCTTTGACATCAATTATTATAATAGATATCATTATTTTTAAGACAAACTCAATCGAAAGTTATATTAACTTTATTGAAAATTTAAAGAATTTTTCTCAAATCAAACTTGAGTTTAAGAACTGTTTAATTCCATTATTGAAATGTAACATTAATAATATGCTAATTAAATATTCATAATTTGATGAATGAAATGTTTTGCTCAATAAATTATAACTTTGGTATAACTTTGCTTCACATTATATGCGTGTAAAACTGCGATTCATATGGTTTATGACTAATTTGTTTGCAAAAATCAATTAATTATAAGAAAGAACATTAAGTTTCCTATAATTCACAAAATTCGTAAAGTTTTAAAAACTTAATGAAAGAAAGTTCAAGATTTCCATTTTTATGGCTATAAATCAATGAAAATTGAGAAAAAATTGACCAATGAAAAAGTTTTTATATATAATGAAAAGCGAGTTAACAAACCATAGAAAAAAACGTAGAAACAAATTAGTCATTAAACACTAATTAAAAAACCTAATGATAAGATAAAGTTCAACACATTATCTCTCAAATAACATATAAATAATTGGAAATATTCATAAAACCCATGCATTTAAGTTGAAAAACACATAAGTTTAGATTGAATTGAACTTTAAGTTCTGAATTATTTCTGCAAAATATTGAGATTTATCATATTTTTGATAAGAACTCAAACTTGAGTTCGACCTATAATTAAATGTTTTGTACGCTTATTTCTCATGTTATTTAACACATTGGACAAAATACATATAAAAACTTTTTCATTAATGAATTTTTTCTCAATTTTGATTGAAATGCAAATTATTTGTATTACAAAGTAATATCAGTTTTTCATAATTAACTTATTGTGTGCGTGTTTAATATCGATGTCATCGTTTGGTGAGTTTATAGCTTATACTTAAATATAATTTATTAAGTAATTAAATGAATGCTCTCAATAATCGAAAATAATTCATAAAAATTGAATATTCAGTGCAAAGTAAAACCCCATCTTTCACTTGAAATTGAGAATGAAGTAAAATGAATGTTTGTGTGGGAAGAGATTTTTGTTTTTAACAATTTAGAAATAAACTTGAACTTTATCATAAAGTTATTCTCTATATTAAACAGTGTATTAACAGAATATTTAGTTTTATATTCATCCAGAAATCTTTTTCAATAACTTCCGTCTATAAATTAACTGAAATAAAATTTTTTTTATTTATTAATTACAAATTTTTAAAAAAGACTAAAAACACTCTTCAGGATAAATATAGTGAAATATAGTTGAGTAAGTTTTCAAGTTAAATAACTGTTATTTCATAATATCCTCACTCTTTTGAAGTAAATCTTGATTAATGCGATTATATTTCGTGCAATACTTTTACTTTTTGTGGCATTCAATCTCGATTTTGATTGGTTTCAATAAATATAAGAGAAGAAAGTTAATAAGCGAAGTAAAAACAAGTTATCATTTTATTTATTCAATAAATTATGCATTCAATTATAGGTAATGCTCTTCTGATTTAATACTCGACTTTGACTTTTTACATTGAAAGTCGAACACATTATGAAATTTTAACTATTTTGTAAATCTTTATTTGCTTTTCTTTCAAAAAGTTTCCTTCAAAACATTGAAACATCAGATTCTTAAATAAGATTCTATGTCCTTAAACGCGTTTTTACTAACCCACTGACCATTTATGATAATCTCACTGTTTAGGATGTTATGCATCAAAATTACTCTTAAATGACAGTTTTTCATGTCTTTTTTAATAAAATTAATATTTTAAGCAAATAATAAATTATTTGTTATAAAAAACGCAATAATAGCGCGAATAGTCAATAGTAGGGACATATGTAATATGTGTTCTCATTTTGGTTTAAGGACAAAAAAACAGATGAGTGAAGATTTCAAACAGTTACTATTTGACTGTTAGTATTCAATCAAGACCTTTTTGTATGCATGAAGAATATAAAATAGGATTTCAAGGAAAATTAAATAATTTTAATAAATAAGAAAACGATTGCTACCAGACTATCGCTAAGCTATCGCTAAGATTTAGTACTTAAACCACTCAATTGAAGCTATATTCTAGATACCAATGTTAGCTTCACACATATTCGTCACATATTTCAATGTAAGTCAATTTATTTTATTTGGTAAATTAGTGAGCCTTTTCAATTTACAAGTACTCAACTTTTCTAACTTTTCTAAGATTATCAAAAGACTTATTCATTCAATAATAATCAAACATTCAATTGTATGAATCAATCATAAAGAGACCTCATTTATACATAACAACTTTTCAACTTAAAGTCAATATTTGTAGACAAATTCCATGTTTGATAGACAAAAGTATAATTTATTCCGACTTTATTGACGCTAAAACTTGTAATGAAAGAATGAATATCGTTTTGGGCAGAGCTCTCATCAGAGTCTATTCAATAACAGGAGTAGAAAAATATTGTTTCGATAAAAACACATCTATTCTTCCAGAAATACAACTTCAAGACCACCAGTGGTTTCGTATGAGTTGTCCCACATTTTCACTTTGTTAAGAATTAAGGTCAGAGAGACACGCATTGTAAGCATTTCGAAGCGATAAAAGAGAAAGTTTTTTGAATGATTTCCACTTTTTCTATAATTTACACAAATATAGGTGTCAATGGTTTTATAGAATAAATGTTAAATGCGATGTCTGATAACAGGTCTTATTGTGTATCTTTTCTTCATCGATATTTAAATGATACTGGAATTCATTAATTTGTTTACTGTTTTCATGTCTTTTACCAAAACATCGGATTTTCCGCGGGATAATTGGTTTGTAATTTTGATTCAATGCAAAGTCATTGAATCCTTTTTTCAATAGCTATTGTCATTATATATATATATATACAATGTTTGCATTTTTGGTCAAAATGTTTGAGGAAAAATTATTTTCTTGAATAGAAAGGTAGCCCTTGACACTTGAGTGAGACTGAAAAGAGATTTAATCCTTCAAAACTAATCTACGCAATAATTCAGGACTTGGGCTTAGGTTCTGCATAACTGATCTTTTTTCTTCGACCAGCGATTTAATCGTTAAAAACATTTTGTTTTCTATTGAAAAATCGTTACATTATGTCAAGTTTAACTTTTCTGACGACTTCCCATTAAATTTATTTTTTATTTTGTTTACCATTAATTTATTCTAAATAAAGGCTCAAATCAATGGATATTCAAATGACTCACACCTCAAAAATTTCATCAGATAATGAATTTAATTGCGTTGAAATTTATTCCAAGAAAATAATCGCTTTTAATGAAGTTAAACCGCGTCTCAGAAAAAGTGAACTTTTTAACTAAATCATTATAATCTCGATCTCAGTTCTGACATAAACACACTCTTACTTTATTTTGTCATTTAATGATGAATTAAATCTCATTTTATGATATTTATATTGAACCAAAAGGTCACTCATTATACAGCATTATTAACTGTTTTCCTGTAAAAAATATTTTTCTAGAGCCGAATCGGATTAATTTGAATACAAAACTTTTCAATATGAATTTGAACTGATCTGAATATATTTAGGATTCGAAAATGATTTAAAAATTCAAAAATGCATTAATTATGACTAGTTTTTTCAAATTTAACGAAACAAATGAATTGATAGAGGAAGAGACATATTTTAATACAATGTTTTGATGATGAGGAAGCTTATGTTGAAGCTCTCATATAAATGACTAGTTGTTATTTTAATTTAAGTAATGAATAATTTATAAGTAAGTTTAAAGCATCTAAAGTTAAACGAACTGTTGATTCTTAAATTTATTTAATTATTTCATAAGTTATATTAATTTCCTATTAGATTAACATATTATCTCTTGCATTGCGTGTCAGTTGAGTGTGAATTTGCAATGATTGACAAAAAAATTACAAAAGTTTCTTTTCTGGTCAGTTCCTATATTTATTAATAAGTATTATTGCAATATTTGATTGCCTCATAAATTTGAAGTTCTTATTACATTTTTATCAATTAGTTTGACAATAACTAATTAATTGAAATGCAAAAAACTAATTTGTTTTAAAAAATGTTGAGAAATATATGCAAATCAGGTGAAATAAATTTGGAATATCAAAAAGTTGTCACAAAATTTCAAATAATTTATAGTTGTTATTTATGATTCAATTCGTTTAACATTTAGTAAAACTTTTATTTGATAATAATTAGTTTCCATTCATTAATAAAGTATAAAAGAGAATGAATGTATAAATGTTGACACCTTTTGCCTCCAATAAAATTATGGTAAAAAAGCTCTACTTATGAATAGTTTATGAAAATATGTGTATTTTCGCGTAATGTTTAAAAAAATACATGATTTTACAGTTAAAGTTTAGTTTAGTGGGACATTGGATTGTGCTGTCATCCCTATTGCCCGACTGTTCCATCGAAAACCGGTCTGCCTCGTATTCAAATTGCCTTTACTAATGAAAAAATTGCTTTCACTCTCAACAGACATAGCATATGTTTTAAGGAACTCATAAGTGGCAAAAGTTTGTTTAAAGTTAACGGTACTTCAGTTTAAATGTTAAGTGTTTCTCATCTTCGCTATTAAGTTAAACTTTAATAACTAAAGTAGGATATAATATATGCTAAAGAAGATGATATCTTTTCATTAGTTCATGTGTGACATCAGTAAAAGGATATTCAATAATCGAAAGCTTGCAAAATGGATATTCAACTGAACAAATTTTGACTCGAAATCAGAAAATCTTTATTGAAATCCTTTTATTTTAATATCAATTGCAAAACCGAAAGTGAAATTATAATGTTTTATCGAAAATGATTGACAACTTTGAAAGGTAAGGAAATAAAACATATTTTAGATAATAATATTTTCCTTCAAATTCCTATTTTCAATTCAAAGCGATTTTGAGAATCGGAATTTGTTATGAAATTAACTCAAACTGAATATGAGAAAAAACATTGAAATGATTAAAATTTTGGAACAAATTAAAAAAATTCCAGATATAATTTCTTATTAATTTTACTACTTATTGATCATAAAAAGTATAAATTCAAATCAGAAGAATATAATATTTGAATAATATCGTGAACTCAATATATAAAGTGAAAGTAACTTAATTTAATATTTAGTTAATTATAAATATTATAAGCCTAGACAGAAATAAGACGCTTAAAATCCACCCTTAATTTAATAAAAGATTAATCATAATTGTTGTCAATAGTTTAAAATGATATACTAATATCGATACGAAGGTTGGACCACATTTTGATTTGAGGTCAGCGACTCATAATTTTCTAGAACTTCCTCAGAGGCATACTATCATAGCATAAAAGTATTGATTTCAATGAAATTAAAACTAATTCAATTCGGATTCTCTTCTTTAAAATAGCAATCAAATAATCCAATGATAAATTCTATCGATATTTCTATTAATTAAAATTACTTTAAAGTTTTAAATCGATTTTTCCAATGAATAGCTTTTTATAATATTATATCTAATTTGATGTTATTCTCATTTTGATAAAAAAAACTATGAATAAAGGGTTTTCATTTATTTTAAGATTGAATAGTTTGTAGGTGTTTCTATAGTACACCCTAAAAACTAGCATAAGCTTTATTAATAACTCTAATATCTATCCAACTTTGAAAACTAAATTAATTATACAAGAAATGTGATGTTTATAACTGTAATCGAAAGTTGTTTTAAATTGTTTTTTTTGCTCAATTATTTTAAACTTGAATTTTAAACAAAAATCGTTTTACTCGCAGTACATTATGCAACAACTTTTGCTTCACATCTGATTATCAGAATCGAAATTCACAGAATTTCAAAGTATTATTAGTAAACGTCAAACAATACTTCTTTGCATTGAATTTCAATTTGCTCTCTATTTAAAATGAAATATATCTTAAAATGTATTAACAGTTATGTTTTAATGAAACACATAGTTATACTTGAATTTATGAATGTTTAAGACTATTGATTAATTTAAAATGAAATCAAACTTCAAATTTCATGAAGATTAAAAATATTTATAACTTAATGTTTGTCCTTAAACCAAATTTTCAGACTGAAAATTTGCTTATATTTTTAATCTTTATCTCTTTCTCTCTTTCTCTCTCTCTTGAACTAAACAGAGAACCCAATAAAATGAATATATTTTGCATAACATTCAAAACTATTTTGAAATGCAGTAAATAAATTCTTTTTGATCGCTTCCCACTTTTTGATGCATGGGTTTATTTTTGTGACCTGATTCCTAATTTATGTCCGACCTCCTGAGGGTCGCGGTCCACCTCTCGTTCACTGTAGGTGAATGTTATTGAATCTTATATTTGGCAATTATTTTCTTTTCATTCAATATCACTTCTATTATATATTTTTTCTTCCGTATTAGAAACTGAATTTTAAATCGACTAAAAAATTTTTTACTATCAATTTCTTGTCGGAAAATTAATTACACTGAACCTACTTTTATATGAAATTATGAATCGAATAATTCAAAAACTAATTTATTATATGAATTTTTAAAGTATGAAAAGTGAATTTAATTTTTCATACATTGATATTGGAATTTAGTATTCAATAACTTAATCGAAAACTATAGCAATCTTTTATGTTGAATAGTCTTCAACAATAAAATAATTAAAATTCGATTCAAATGATGATAATCCTATTCATAGATTATTAGAACTCTTGATTTGACATTATTTCCAATAATTTATCGAATTATAAGTGACTTAACTTTTCAAATTGTTTATTTAAAAATATTTTACTGAGAATTTGGGACATAACTGAAAATTGGCAAAGGATTATTCAATCGTTTCTATCACATAAACTTAATAATTATTAAAACATATTTATTAGATTTTCATTATTATTGCCTTTCATTTTAATCTCGATTGTTTGAAAATTCCAAAACTTAACAAAGAATAGGAATTTATAACAATTTTTAAATAGTTTAATGAGTCATTTAATTATTATTCGTATTAATTTCTGAATTTGATCATAGTTTGTAATATGAAATATGGAATTTAGTTCTTGTATTCATAACACAACTCAAATTTATTTCCTTTAAGAGAAAAAACTATATACAAAGACAATAAATTGAGTTTATTTGGGAAGAGATAATGAGCAGATATTATTAATATATTAAACCTGTATTAAACTGATTTGCTTTAATGGGAAGCATGAAAAGCATTTGAGGTAAGCGTTCCCATAAAGCAATGATGCAGTTATTGAGATGTATTAAGTTATTTGCAACAATAATTAGCATAAATTTAATTTCAAAATTACTTATAAATTTTGATTTGCATTTATTTTACTCTCATTTATCAACAGCTCTTAAATTATTCTTGAAATGAGTACAAGTTTATGAAATCACGTAAACTTACAATCAAATATTCTCGCCAATACGCTAAATAAATAAGAATAAAAAAATATTGCGTTAACTATGACTAACGCTAAATACATATTTAAAAGTATTTATTACATGATTTCATAAATACTTCAAATGATCCCTTATATTGAAGCTAAGGTTGAAAAGTATAAGATTTCAATTACTTTGAAATTTTTCTGTTATCATTAAATGAAAATTCAATATCCAAATTGAATCTTATCTTTTGAATCCTCGTTTTGAATGACCTGAAAAAATAAATAAAACATCAGAAAAATAAGTATAGATTAAATGAAGTTTGAGTTTGAAAATTACAATCTAGTTATTAAATTATAATGATTTTATTGAATAAAAAGATTCACGAATTGTTATGTAATTGGTCTGAATTATTATATAAAGTAAGCAAAGGATTAATTTAATCATATTTGAAGCAAAAGTTAAGAGTGTATGCATTAAAGTGTTTCATTCTTATCTAAAGTTCTTCTTTTCCGCTTATATAGAGGTCACACAATTGTTTTATCCGTCAATACAGTTCGTTATCAGTGAGAGAATTGTTTGTCAAATTTTGTCAGTGCCTCGGCTTAACCAAAAAGATTTGATTCTATGAAAAATTAGGTTCAATAATTTCTAAAGTAAAATGTTAAGTGTCCAATCACTTTGACCATATCAAGAAAAAAGAAAATGCGTCAGAATCGTCTCATTTACTTAGTAGGACTCAATTTAGTTTAAAATCCACAAAATCGGTCTTTAGGATTTTTTAAAAACTATCGGCAGTTCTTTTCCGTTGAATAAAATCGAGTTTTATCATTCTAAAAAAGTATTTTTACTTCAGAATAATAATTTCTCAAATTGATAGAACTGACTCTTTTGATGAACTATTTAAAAAGTACAAGTCCTATCAAACAATTATGTAAAACTAAAACAATTTTCTGAACGTATAATTTTTAAGAAAAATGTTTTCTATTATATTTGAAAATAACCGTAATTTCGATGAATGTGATTTGGAAAACTTTTAATTCAATTATTTAAAAAAAATACTTCGACTATTAATTAATATATTTTTGATATTTTTTACTGAATCATATTATATTGGTATTTCCAAAGTTCATTGGAGCGAATCTCTGTCTTCATTATCTTTAAAAGTTTTGAGACTGGATTTTATTAAAACAAAGTTAAGATTAGCTTAGTATAAATTGTTGAGCTAAGTATATATTGAAACAATAAATTTAATTTGTCAAATAAGCAAAAAATTTGAACATACAGCAAATATTGAAAGTCAAAATAAATAAATTGATAAAATTCAATGATTTTAAAACAAATAGCCATAAGTATTATTTAGATACAAGTTGTCAAAAGAAGTGCTCTGCGAAAGAACAAACGGATGTAAAGTTCAAAAAGCTATTGAATTATTGAATATAGAGAACAGAGAATAATATATTTGACTGAAATTGGGTTACAAGTATTCACTTTAATTTATGCAATTTTGTTTATTTAATGTTAAAATATGTTATGTTTTATTGATTGAGAAATCTGGAGAAAATAAAACAGAATAATCGTGTTTATAAGCAAATGATTCGATTGAGTAACAAAACTAATGACAGAAGGATATAACTTTTGAATACTTCAAATCTATCCAATTGAGAAATTGAACGTTTTATAAACGAAAAATATTAACTTATAAAATATCTTTAGATAATAGACAATGAAAAGTCTGCAAAATTTTAGGGCATTCCCATTGAGCTACAGTTAGATTATTATACAGGAAGAGAACATAAAATTGAAAGTCATAAAATATCTTAAACATGCTATTAAGGAGGTTTGATATCAAAAAAAATAAATAAATATAATGATTTGTATAAGAATAAGTTGGAATGAAACCAAAGCTAATTACTAATGACCAAAAAGAAAGGGAATATGAGAAAGGATGGAATCAATTAATAACGATCAGGATGTTTAACGTTTAGCAAAGCAGAGTATATCTGTATTGCAAGGGTAAGTACCACTCATTTTTTGACAAGAAGGTCGATCACTTGTTTGAATGGAATCTTTTTTTCACACATTCCATCATTTTTTACAATTAAATCTCTAAATTGCGAATTCATACTGAATCTGCTTAATGAATGAGAATATGCAGATTAATTTTTTATCAATGAATTTTTTAAATCTTTAACGTAATCAGCGAAATAATGTCTACAAAAAATATTGGTTTGATTACTTTGAAACCAAGAACTCAACAAAAAATCAACTCAATTAAGCTTCTTTTTAATGAGTTTCTTCATTAAAGAAATTCAAGTTCAATGAAAAGTGAAAATGGTTTTCAACGTTTGATGAAATGAAGTTTCTTTGAAGAACAAGTGAAAACGCATAATGAAATTCATTGAAGATAAACTGGAAGTGCACAAAATAATTTTAATTATTATACATTTTGACTTTATTTTGATTTATGCGCAAACGCTCTAAAATTAAAATTCTAATGAAGTTTCAATGAAATATACCGTTAACGCAATCATTACTGAGTGATATTTCAATGATGATAACAAGGCTTAGTATTTATAATTAATCATCGAAATAGTGTCAACTATAGTATCCAATATAGTCAATGTAATGAATTACTAATTAAGAAAGTTGTACTGAGCCAATTGATATGATCATAACTATATAATACATTAATTCATTAGACAAAATTGAAAATAAAGTGATTGTATCAAAGAATATTTGTTATTCACCAGTCATCAAAGGACCATCACTTTCCTCAATATCAGATTTAGAGTTATCACTCAATTGATTCAGATTTTAAATATCGATATTAAGTAGTTATTATTCTAACATAAAAAATTGAATAAGTTATTTCTGAATATGAAAAAATTTAATAAAAGTTTTTATAGTATTGTAAATGAATTTAATATTCAAAACATGTACTCTTCATAAGAAAAATCTTGAATACTGATTGAGTCGAACTAAAGTTTATACATTAGAGGCATACATAAGTTTATCCTTAAAAAGCAATTAGTATTCAGTTTTTTCTGAATTAATCTTTGATTACATTTTGATAAAAGATCATGACATTGATTCAGAAGAATTCAATTTAATCGATATTATTTTTCACAGCAGACATCCATTTAATTTATTTTGGAGAGTTATTCTGATTCTGGTCATAGTTATAAATGTTTCGATAGATACTAAAGAAACGCGTTCATCGCGTTCCAAAAGAGCATTAAGAGTATACAGACGTCAACTTAATCATAATGATGGCAACTTTCTGTTACATGTAATGCAGACTTATTCTCATTTATTAAGCTATAAAGCTTGATATATAAAGATATTAAGCTATGAAATAGCCGTTTTAACTTTATTATAACCACTAAAATTAGAGCCCACACACCTCAAGTAATGCACAAAATTTGGACATCAACACTAAATTCCGTTATCCTCGTTTCGCAATGCCTACAATTACTAATGAAGACTTACGACAATCGATAATACAGGCAAATGATAGAGTCAAGAAAAGACTTGAAGTCATAGAGCCGCAAATTTTTTCAAACGGTAGGTTCAATTATTTATTTTCATCAGATTATGTAAAGGAAAACGCAAAATATATAACATTTAATATTACCCATTAAAGCTACACGAGTTACAGAAATGCCTTAAAAGTGGTCCTTAAAAACATAAAAAGCAAATAAACCCCTATTTATTCTAAGCCATCAATATTATGCATCAATTGACAGAAATTAAGCTATTCAATGATGATTCAAAAATTAGGTGAAGTTAATATTGAGTTCATATTACTTGTTATGTTATCGAAAATTTCTCTTCACTTCAAATGATAGTAAGAGACAATTGAAATACTTGAGAAATAGTATAACAACTTGAATGGAACAACAAAATTCACTTTTAAGGTTATAAAGTTCATGTCTATCGTGATGTGGATTATACTAACATATAATAAGTGGTACTTTAATTGAAGTAAAAACTTGAATAAACAGTGGATACAATTCACCTTTTACTAAATTATTAATAATAAGTTATAACTACAATACCATTGACTCAAATTAGTAGGAATTCAGAACTTCTTTAGTCAGAAGAACGTAAAAAAGTTTGAATCTATTTTGAAAACTATATAATTAATAATAGATTATCTTTAGGTGCAATTCAGACACCAGGATCTGCGGGTTGGTTTGCGGCCGCTTCGGCCAAAACTAAAATTATTGCCAAAAACTATTCGCGTTCAGCTTTAGTTTCAGAGGAGGCCACTAGACTTTTATCAAATAAGTTAGTGATTGAGACAAAATTAATTCACATAATTCTCAATAATGAACATTTTTCCAATCAAATATAGATTTAAGTTAGATCGCGAACAAATAACTTTTGGTATTCCCACTATTGATGTGAGAAATACAACTTTAGGAAAAGAATGTCCGCAATCGATTATTTCTCTTCCATGTTATCCCGGAAGGTATAGATCCTATACCGGACACTGTAATAATGTACAGAATCCCGAGTGGGGGAATGCAAACACTCCTTACTTAAGAGTATTGGCACCTATTTATTCAGATGGTATTTCGATTCCTCGTCAGTCAATAAATGGAGAAGACTTGCCGTCAGCGAGAGAAGTGTCGTTAACTATACATCAAGGAAGTGATAATATACACTCTCATATGACAACTCTTACGACCTTTTTTGGCGAGTTTTTGTTTCACGATTTGGCACACACTGCACAAGCGGTCGGATATAAAGGTCATCGCATAAAGTGTTGTGGTCTTAAAGAGGAATTAAAACATCCAGAATGTATGCCTATCAGTATTAAATCTGATGATCCCATACTCAGTGATATTGGACAGAATTGTATGGAATACGTTCGTTCGTGTCAAGCAATCAGAACTGGTTGTACTTTAGGCCCAAGAGAACAAATTAATCAAGTAATTCATTATTTATAATTATATCATTTCTAGAAACAATCATTTATTCAACAAATTAACTCAACTTTAAATCGCTTAACTTTTACTATATTTAGCCAAACATTTTGTCCTAAACCACTCATACAGTTATAGCTATATCAAGTGTTGGGCTATTTTTCAATAATTCAATCAATCATTAATGATGTTCAATAAAAACAATTTAATTTTGCAATCGATACTCAATCATTTAATTATGCTATTAAAGGAAAATATTAATGCAATTTTTATTAAATCAAACTTAGGTGACCTCTTTTCTTGATGGCTCAGCTGTTTATGGGTCTTCTGAAGAAGAATCTCAATTGTTGAGGAAGTTTACTGGTGGAGAACTCAAGACTCAAGAAAACTCAGGTATTTTTTCATAAAATATTAATGAGAATATTTCTGTATTCGCTCTATTTTATTATTATATTTTCAACAAAAGTTTTTTTATGTGATATATTTATGATATACCGGTTTTGAGTACAATTATAAGCACTTAATTTCACTTTCTATTATTTCAGTCAAAATTCATAGAAATAAATAGGGATACTATTGTTTCCAAAGAAACAAAATTCAAAGAAGAATGAATTCAGGACATTAAATATGTTGAATAAATTATAAAAATTTGGGATTTAAAAAAAGTTATATAATGTAGTTCAATAACAATTGAATTGACTTTAGGCTAAATAATAAGCTTAAAAGCATCAAAAGCTAAGTTAATGAAATTATGCATTGCATTATTGGAGCTCTAATAACGGGTTTAAATTGACATCAGATCATAACCATTTTTAATTAAAAGATATTTGGACTGTAATAGGACAGTAAGCCTAAGGTCCAAATGCTGAACGAACCATAATTTTAGGTCTTATTAATTATATCAAAAAATAAAGGAGTCTTTTATCTAAAAATAGTCAAAGATTATCAAATTGTGTTAAAGACTATACTATACAGTTATATGTCAATAGATTTAGAAAATAATGATACAGTGATAGCATAACAAAAATTAAAATATAAAGTACAATGTTATATGTTTGAGATTAGATATTATCTACAACTGACTAAATTCGCAAGTTTATAAATGATAAACAATCCAAATCATTTATTTTAACTTAAAAACAAACTTCAGACTAAATTATCCAATAATTAATTGAAATCTTATACACTTTCACCTTAACTTTGATCGAAATTAATTAAATCTAAGACAGAAAAAAATTAAAAACAAACTTTGAATAAATTGATCAAATAATTCAAAACAGGAAGTGAAGGTTTTCAAGAACAGTGAAAATTAACATAACAAAAAAGAAAATTAACAAAACTAATATTAGGTCATTTGAAAACGAAATTAGCGGATGTGTTACTTATATACTTATTAAAAGTATGAATAATATTAACAAAAAGATTAAACTTCTAAATCTTCACAATAATTAGGAACAAAAGGAAGGGAACTTTTACCAGAACAAAAAGACAATCTGCAAGACTGTAAATCTACCGGAAAAGTGAGATGTTTCAAAGCCGGTGATATTCGGTAATCAAATTAAAATTATTGAATAAACAGAAATAAGTTAAATCTATTTAATAATTAGGGTAAACGAAAATTTGGGACTAACTATAATCCATACCATATTTATGAGAGAACATAATAGGATTGCTCGCAAATTGGCTCAAATAAATAGACACTGGAGTGATGATGAAATTTTTGAAGAAACGCGAAGAATAGTTGTCGCGCAATTACAACACATCACTTACAATGAATTCCTTCCATCAGTATTAGGACACCAGACAATTGAAAAATATGAACTGAATCTACTGAACAGTGGATTTTATTCAAACTATAATATAAATGCAAATCCAAGTATTGATAATGCCGTCGCGTCCGCAGCTTTTGCTTTCATGTATACTGCAGTTCCTTCAAAGATGGAAAGGTATTCTCAAGAATTGCATAGTTTGGGTTCAATAAAAATGGGCGAATCATACTTCGATCCGACAGAAATCTATCGGAAAGATAAATTTGACGAATATTTAATGGGTATGATTAGTCAGAACGCACAGGGATCTGATCGGGTCGTCACTAATGAAATGACTAATGGAATAATCGCTGAATCCAATGATGCGTTAGATTTTGTGGCTCTAACTATACAACAAGGAAGAGATCACGCATTACCCGCTTATACTGAATGGAGAAAAGGTTGTAAATTAGAACCACCGGTCGATAACTTCAATGATTTGACTGCTATTATGAAAAGTGATGCCATTAAAAAACTCGCTAAACTTTATTCGTAAGCTTTTTTATTTTTGTGAAAAAACTCATTAATTATGAATTTAAATGACGGAATGAAACTTTTGAGTTATATTTGGAAACACGAATTTATAACTAATAACTTTTACAGAAGTGTTCACGACATCGATCTTTTTACTGGAGGTCTCGCAGAGAAACCAATTAAAGGTTTGCGAGTTTTTATAAAAACAAATTCTGTGTTAATTAGTCAACTGATTATCTAAAAACAGGTGCAATGGTTGGACCAACTTTTGCGTGTTTACTTGGGAGACAATTCCATTTTGTTCGTAATGGAGATAGATTTTGGTATTTAATTAATTAATTTAAATTAATATTTCAGAACTCAAACCTTTGATTTAATAATTTGAAATAACTTAAGGTATGAGAACGATATGCCTCCGTCTTCGCTCTCTAAAGAACAATTGGATGAAATAAGAAAGTCATCGTTAGCCAGAATTCTTTGTGATAATGGAGACAAAACAGATTTTGTTCAGCCGTCATCTATGATAGCATCAGATATTTTTCTTAATGCATTCCAGTATTGCAGTACTGGAACTATTCCAAGCATTGATTTGAATAAATGGAAAACTAATGTTAGAGTAACTCATTCTGTGCCACAAATTAGTAAAAATTTATTAAACGCTGAAATAAGAAGAGCTAAAAGAGAAGCAAATGGTTTACGTCTTATGGAAAGAGAAGCGGTTCTAAATAATTATGGGATCGCATCTCCAAACAGTGCTCAAACACGTCATTCTGGATTTGTTAGACCTAAAAGACAGGCACAGATTATAAACAATCAGTCGTTGATCTTTGAATTAGCGACTAATGGTTTAGTAAATTCACTGTTAAGACAGGGCAGAGATAGAGAGTTCGGCAGATCTTTAAACCAAGATATAAGAGATTTTGTGCAAACATTACCTCAAATGGACTTAAGAGAACTCATCGATAATCAGCTGTCATCGAGTGAACAGAAATCTTTAGCGAAATGCTATGATTCACTGTTACCGTGCGATCACACCTCACCTTTTAGGACAATCACCGGATGGTGTAATAATTTAAATAATCCAGAATTTGCTAAAAGTATGCGTGTTTTTGATAGGCTTATGCCTCCGGTCTATGAAGACGGTGTTAAAGCTCAAAGAAAGAAAGCAAAATCAGGGAAGAGTTTGCCGTCACCGCGAATCATATCGACTACAATTCATGACGATGTCAGCGCTCCTCATGTTAGATATGTATGAGAAAGATAAATAACTTTAATTTTCTAATTTTATTAATTGATTTATGAAATATTTGTTAAGGCATTGGCGACTATGCAATGGGGACAGGTATGGACTCAACCATTTCTCTTTAGCATCATATTTAGTATGAATTAATTTTCAAATAATTTAGTTTCTCGATCACGACTTGACATTCACGCCAATGTTTGTGGGAATCGGAGGATCTTTATTAGACTGTAGATCTTGTAATTCAAGAAAATCGGTTCATCCGGAATGTTCTCCAATACCTATTCCCAAAAATGATCCTTTTTTCCCGTCTGTGAACAAAACAACGGGAGTCAAGCAATGCCTTCCTTTTGTTCGTTCACTTAATGGTCAAACAACTCTCGGCCCGAGAGAACAGATGAATCAAGTGACTGCTTATTTAGATGGTTAGGATTAGAGATTGATTTTAATGTTTTTAAAAATTTATAAAAATTTGAATGTTAAGGTTCAAACGTTTATGGGTCTGATATATGCGAAGCAAATATGTTGCGCAGTTTTCAAGGAGGAAGACTTAACTCTACTCGACATCCAACACCTGGACTAAAAGATCTTTTGCCGCAAACATCGACTCACGTTGAATGCAAAGCTCCGTCAGGAATATGTTTCGAAGCCGGAGATATGAGAGCCAGTGAACAGCCGAGTCTTGCGAGTGAGTCATTGTCTTTGATTGGATTTGAATTTCTAATTAAATGTAAACTTAGAAAGAATTAATTTATGATATGCTTCAGGTATTCATACGATATTTATGCGCGAACATAACAGACTTGTTGAAGGATTGACTAAAATAAACCCTCACTGGAATGATGAACAATTATATCATACCGGAAGAAAAATACTATCATCTGTTTTGCAACAAATCACTTTTGGAGAATTCATCCCTCGAATCATAGGCAGAGATTTTGCGAATAGATATGGATTAACTCTTTTATCGAATGGATATTATAATCAATATGACCCTCAATGCAGTTCAACCATTTTCAATGAATTTGCGGCCGCAGTCTTCAGGTTCGGTCACAGTTTACTCAAACCATCTTTTGAAAGACTCGATAAAAATTATCGACCAGTTCAAGAACCGCTAGCATTGAGAACTGCTTTCTTCAACTCTGATATGCTTTATTCACGTATGTATTCTATTATCGAAGTATTGTTTGAAAAATGTCTACATTTTGATTGTTTGATAAACAACAGCTCTAGCGATAGACCAAATAATAAGAGGAATCGCAACTTCAAGTATAGAAACCTTAGACCACGCAATTACACAAGAAGTAACAAATCATCTTTTAGAAGAAGTTAAAAAACCATTTTCAGGAATGGATTTGATATCTTTGAATCTGCAGAGGTATATATCTTAAGGTTGTTGAATCATACTCTCAATTATATGATCATTTTGTTTATAGAGCGAGAGATCATGGGATACCACCTTATAATGAATACAGACGTATTTGTAACTTAACAAAAGCCAAAAAATTTGATGATTTATTGGGTGAAACGCCCAGATTTATTGTCGAAAGGTTTAAAAAATTATACGAGTAAGTCATCACTTAAATAGCTTTAAGTTCGGTCTTTCGGTTTTCCAAACCTCCGAATCACTCTATTTCTTAAATTTTTATTCATTATCAGATTATAATTTCAATGAAAACACAATTAGCTAATAGTGAAAATTGAATTACAGAAGCGTAGATGATATCGATCTTTTTACTGGAGGTCTAACTGAAACTCCACTTCATGGAGGACTTATTGGTAAAAATATAATCGGAAGGAAAAAACATAATTTTCGTCACTGTTTCAGAGATTTTATGATTCAAAATTAATAACCATTTTGTTTGTTGCAATTTAAAGGTCCCACTTTTGGATGTATTATTGGAATGCAATTCAATCGTTTGAGAAAATGCGATCGATTTTGGTATCAATTTATCAACATTTCATCCATAAATAAATTTAAGATTTAAAATATATTTTTCATTCAAAGGTATGAAACATCAGATCCATTCATACGCTTTAGTGAACAACAATTAGCGGAAATACGAAAAATAACTTTAGCCAAAATATTTTGTGAAAACTCAGACACTATTGATTTAATTCAAAGACAAGTCATGGATTTACCCGATTCTTTTCTGTAAGTTTATTATTTATATTTTATTTGTTGCCTCAATATAATGATTGTCTGCAGAAATCCTCGAATCCCGTGTCATATTATGCCAAATATTGATTTAATTCATTGGCGAGAGAGAGGAAATTCGTGTATAATTCAAAATAAAGTGCTTGCAATCGGAAAATCAGAAAGAATTTCTCCGTGTGTTAATTGTATTTGTACTTTTGAAGGGGTATGTCTTTCATTCAACATTTCAATCAAATTAAACTAATTTCAATTTAAATCATTCACATATTAAACTTTTCTGGTTTTGATGTTTTTATTAATAATATGATTTTTTGTCTACTCACGAGGGAACGGTGCTCATTGAGTTCGTCAGACCAACATATTTTCGATTTGGCATTAATCTATGCGACCATTAGATTGATCAAA
>JAQFXV010000582.1:0-20281 GCA_034694065.1 Camisia spinifer
GAAAGACCTTGTGCATCTCATTAGGATATAGATTAGGTATAAATTTTTCGATTATAGGTCTTAAAACGTGATCGACACTTCTATATCTTTTAAAATGAGGTACTTCTTCACCTTCAGACATCAATTTTCGCTTAGTTCCAATATTATTGATTACATTACTAATTGATTGAAGAGATACATTCATGTCCATTGTCGAGAGCTCGCGCTGTATCATACTTCGGCTATATTTCTTTGTGGAAAGATATTTAATGAGCACATCAGTTCCTGGTGGTAATATCTTCGGCATGGCTTAACAGAACTCAAAGAAATTTTTAACAAAGAAACTTCGAATAACAATGTATTGTTATATATTCAACGTTCGAAATTATATGCGCGTATTGTTGTGTTATTCGAATTTAAAATTGGCTAAATAGTAAGCAAATATCCTGTATCTATATATTCCTAAAGAGTATAAATAAATTTGATGTGATTTTGTTTATATCTGACAATTGAAGCTAAAAATTGAAATAATATTCAATTTCAAAGTTGATTATATATTTTGAATATCTTATAGAAGAAGAACTGACGACAAAGAGAGGCCAATAAGAGAACATTTGAGAATAGACTGCAATCATTTGGTGAGAGCACTCAATTTTTGTCAAATCGCTAATTCACACAAATCTACAGCTTTCTGGCTTAGAAGTGCTCAATATAAGCACTATTTCCTGATAACTGGACATTCTTCTGGTCGAATACGGCTTTGGGATGTGTTTTCCGGTAATTACCCATTAATTCATTTATTTCAATCATTCTCAAGTGCTTTTCTCTCGAATTCTTGACAACAATGCTTTAAATCAGTCACCAATAGAACTGAATAAACCCTAAATTTTAATTGATTTATAGCATTGATGTTAAATATTCAGAAGAATAGACGCTATGATTTGGAAAATGATCAATAAATTGTTTATAAGTTTACTTTATATGAAGTTTGAAAAAATAAATGTTTAGAAAATTTCGAATAAGTGTCTGAGTCGTAAAAAAGGTAATCGTTTTGAATAAGATTTAGTGAATAAGTTGAATTCAGATGAAGTAAAGATTGAATTTGTGTCTATAGGAAAGCTTTTACTCGAGTTATTAGATCACAGGGACTCTGTCTCTGACATTGCGAGTGCTCCGAATGGATTACTTGCCTCAACTTCTTTTGATGGAACACTTAAATTATGGGATTTGATGGATAGCGGGAGTCTCTCTAAGTCACTCAAAACTGATGGCAAGCCTTTATATGGGTGTCGATGGGCTCCAGATTTCAAATCTTTAGTAACTGTTGGAATGAGTAAAACGGTATGATTTATACTAACACTAAATATTATGTTTATTATCATTCAATTTTGCTTAAACTCAGGTTAATGTTTGGGAAACCGATAACTTTACAATACGATTAAAATTATGTGGACATCAGCATAATGTGGTCGCATGTGATTTCTCACCTGATAGTTGTCTAATTGTTACCGTTTCGTGGGATACAAAAGTTATTGTTTGGAATTCAAATACAGGACACATTTTGCGTCAATTTAAGTAAATTATTGACTAATAAATTGAGAACAAAAACTAATTTCAAATATTCTAACAGTCAGCTCATTCCGGAACCAACAAAAATATTTGCGGGCGGAGAGAACGGAAATTTCATTCGTAAGTAATTTCAATGAACAAATCGTTTAAGAGCTAAACTTATAAAAAATCTTCGATCGATAGGAAGCGTAGCTTTTTCTCCAGACGGCGCACATATAGCCACAGTTGCAGATGACGGGTAACTCTTATATCAAAGTTCTATTTTTGAAACAAATTTCCTCTAACTCTTATTCATCAAAATATTGCTAGAATTTTAAGAATTTGGGACCTTTTAGAAGATAAAGAGCCCGAAGCAATGGGTACTGTTTTGCAAGGATTGTGTTGTACTTATTCACGATCAGGTCATATACTGGCTGTCGGGTTAGTAAACATTCTTTATTTCAATTTATTGATTAAAGTTAATTATAAATCGATTTAATTGTTATGATCTTTAATGAAGTACTCGTTTGGGATCTGTTTCTATATTCGAAGCGCATTCGTGTACAAAATCATTGCTTTTTTTGTGTCGATCAGCGATTAGAAGATATTTACAGTCGAAGTCTATTGAAGCCAAAGGAGTGTTAATTCCTGAAAGACTTGTAGATTATTTAGAATACAAAGAGTGGTCATAAAAATTTAACGCCAAATTGAGTCCCCATTTATTCATATTTTATACAAACATTTTAATTCATTTAATATTATAATTGATAGAACATTATTGTAAATAAATTATTGGATTGAATTACCATAAAATTCAATAAAAAGATGGAAATATAAACTCATTTAATAACAATAATTGTTACCGAAAAATAATTAAATCTTTGATTTTACAAATATTGATAATCAATAAAAACGTAAATAAAGAGTTTAATCGAGTTCTTAATTTTCATTTGCAATTAATTTTTTGATAATAGGTTTGTTATTTAATTTCTTTCTTTTTATTCGAGTCAAAGCGCGAAGTTTTGATGACAATTCTTGACAATCATTATTCGAAATCTTAATTAATAAAAATATATATAAAAAATGAATTAATTGATTGATAATTTGACGAAAAAAGTGATACCTTATTGTGAGCGTTCATTTCCTTCAAGTACTTATCGCTGAATTGCAATAATTTCAAGAGTTCGCTAACATATTGTGCTTTCAATTTATCGTTATCTAATTCAATACACAATACTTTAATAGTCTTTTCCCTCATTTTTTCCAAGTGTTCAAATGGAGTAAAATTTGAAGTATTTCTCAAATGTTTATTTCTGCACAAATTCAAAAGTATTTCAATTGCAGCCGACTTTTTGAAGGGACGAATTTCTTCACTAAATGAATAATCAAGAAAAACTTGGAAGAGTCCGACACCTATTTCCTATTTTTAAGAAACATTTAAATCAGTTATAATGAATTATTTGATCATTTTTAAACAGAGCCTTACATTATGCGCTTCGATAAGACATTTGAAAAGATTGGGTGAAATGTGACAATTGCTATACAAATAAAATAATGATAATTCATAAGAAATAATGAGAGACATTAAGCTATACGCACTTTTTCTCAAAGAAAGATTTCAAAGAGCTTTCAATGGCGGGAATATACCAGTTGTCGTTTGGGTTCAACTTTTTACTGATATGAATCTGAAACGAGACAATCATTGCATAACTTTTTATTGAAATGAATGAATCAAAATATACTTACAGTCCAAGTCGTTAATGAAGTCAATGCTTTTTGAAGTTCTAAATGAGAAGTTTTAAATAAAACGCTTAACAAATAATCTAAAGTTTGTTTAATATCCTCTAATGGTATAGATTTATCATTTGTATTGAAATCCTTCAATTTTGACATTTGAATAATTAATTGCAATGATTTTGAGGACATTTGATTTTGTTTTGATTGAGAAGTACTTTTAGCGACAGAAACTATCGGTTCAATGAGTTGTAATACTTGAGCGACACTTATTTCTTTGTTATTCAAAAATATTTGAATCAGTTCTAAACATCTGAAAAAATTGATTATTAAAACAATTTATCGAAAGTGTTTCTATAAATATCTTTCAATACCTGATTCGGAATATATTAATAGACATCTGTTTTTCAATCAATTCCTTTTTATTATTATATTTAGTTTGAAAAACTGCAGCCAAAGTTTCATCGATTTGAAACATTTCATTATCACTTAAATAAACAGACTCTTCGTCATCATTATCAGCCGCCGGACCCAAAGCGTTAATAACATCGTTACGAAACTTTTCATCAACTTCTGAATTTTGATTCTCTTCTTCAGACTCGGATTCTGATTCACTTTCAGATTTTTCAACTTCTTCTGAAATATTTGATTCGTTGTCAGAATCTGAGCCATCATTTTCGGAGAATAATTTTTTATCATTGGTTGGAATAATAGCTTCTATTAATCGCTGTAATCCTATACCAGTTAAATGATTACAAATATGTTTAAATGATGAGAACAACACATTTTTAGTCAACTTTGAAGAAGTTGTTAACATTGAAAGTATTAAATCAGTCAAAACATCGGCCCAAACAGGAGATGAGTCGCTCTCTCCATCTGTTTCCTCATCGATCGCACGTTTCATACATTCACTTAAATCCTTATTTGAATAAAGAATTTATTGTTCATTAGAAAATAATTGTCATTAATATTGATTCAAAAATACCGGTAAAATATTTTCAATTTCTTGATATTCTTCAAAAAGTTGAATCGCAAACATTGAATGAAGTAATATAAAAATTCGAATTTCGTTTTCTTTAGAAGGTTTTGATTTAAGTTTTTTCGATAAACGGGAGAGTCTTTTGACGATTGTGTTCCAGGACTCTAAAAACTGAACAAAACTAATGAGAATTATGTAAAAATAAATTAACTAACGATTAATTACTTGTGAATCTGTTAAACACGTTATATTTTCATTTTTAATCAAACCATTTGCGAATTCAACCATTGATGTTAATGTTTGGACTTCACATAATAGCTTTTGTTTAGTTGTTTTTGAGCCCAAATGGCTCAAATGATTAAAAGAACCGCGAAAACTGTCTCTACACGTTGTCCTTAACTTTTCACTTATGGGGATAACTGTTCTTTTCAACTAAAATTAATCAAATCATTGATTAGTTTTAATTCAAAGATTTTAAACTTGACAAAACATACATTTTGATCATCAGATTCAAAATTATCATTAACTTCAAAGTAAGCGTTGAAAAAGAGAAATTTAATGGTTGACCACAATATATCGATGTCATCACTGGATGTGATAGATTTGCTCACATTCGACATCTTAAGTAAATTAATATTTAAAATAAACAACTTATAAATAAGGATTTTCTATCAATACCTGTTGTATACAACGTATTCTCATTATATCATTTGAATCTATTTTATTCGTTAATAAAAATGATGTTTTCAGTCTATTTATCCATTCTTTGATTGATTCACTGTTCAACTTGATATTCAATAGATTTTAAATGAATTTAAATTGTGAACATTCAAAAAAAAATATTTGAGATTAAAATACTTACACTTCTTAATAGATTACTGAAAAATTTACTCTTCGATATGTCGTCAAACATAAGAGAACCGGGCCTTCAATTTATAATTGTGTTAATTTAGTAACAGATTGTTATCGATAACAACAAAGATCAATACTCACTGTTTTATAAAACAATTAACAATCGCTATTTGAAGCTTTGAATCATTGATTTTCTTCATGAAATCTATGAAAAATTCGCACTGAATTCAGTCCAAAATAAATGTTAAATGAATTGAAAAAGATTTAGAAAAAAAAGTTTCATTAAATGATCGTTTAATTACCAGTTGTTCAGAAGCCTTATGTAAAGGATGTGTTTTGGCTGAAAGGGATTGAATGAAAAGTCGAATAAATGAAGACGAGAGGACTATTGACACCTTTATATAACAATTATGTGATTAAGAGTAAGATATAATAATACAAAATAAGATTAAAGACTCACTTCTTCTACATTTTGAAGCAAAGGAAGAGCTATTTTAATGAACTCAAACCCTAAAAATCCTTTTTCAATCTGATTTGGAATGAATAGAGTTTCTAAAAAGCAAAATATATAACGATTCAGAACTTTATTGATTTGAAAAATAGATGATAAATACCTTCAACTATTTTATTCCAAAAGAGGGGGAAATTGTTTCCATTATTATTAGTTATATAAGCCTTAACTAATTCACGATTCATAGGATGTACTAATGGGTGATATCCAGTCGTTTCCTTAAATATAGTTTTAATAATATTTTATAATTGTTTTTAGTAGTGCTGTAAAAATTTAACGACAGCTAAATATATAACTAAGACATACCTTAATAACTATCGAAAGTTTTTGCAAACTATCCGTTTCGAGAACATTATTAATTACTTTATTTTTTGAGCAAAACTTCTGTAAATTTATGAAAAAATTAATTAAAAGACAATTAAATTTTAAGCAAATCATAATTAATCTTAAATAATACTCACAGGAAAATACTGTATAAGTATTAGACAAATGTAAAGCACAAATGGTTTGTAATTGTTTTCAGTTTTGAGTTCATCTTCAAGTTTAGTCCAAACAATCTTTTGAAACAAATTTTTGTTATTAACCAACAAAATAAAGAAATCGCGAATCAGTTGACAAACAACTAATTCAATGTACGGTTTGTTTAATCCTAAAACGTATAAAACATCGAAAGTTTTTCTCCAAATATCTTCGTTCTCATGAAAAGTCAATCGTTTACTCTTAAGAACAGAACCGATAACAAGAGACCAACCGATCACTGAATCGTGATTTGAAATCTCATTTATTTTCCCCAAATGTGTTTCAGACAAACTATAAACTGATTCCAGCGATACTTTATCTTCAAATATGCATAACAGCTATCATACAAATAGTGGTTTAAAACTCATATATTATTAAAACTTATATTAAAACTAAATATTTTTACTTGAGTTAAAAGTACACAAAATCCGTGTCTCGCGAACTGTCGCGCAGAAGCCATACCACGGATGAGTCGTTCCAAACAATACAACAAATCAGAAGAACTCTTCGTTTCCTTTAATAAAAAGTTATTCAATCATTAATTAAAAAATTATAGTATTATTGATAATAAATTCATTCAAATATTACTTACATTTTGTTTGACTAGTATTTCAATAATAACTTTCAAACTTTTATTTCTTTTACTTTCAGATGAATCACAAATTAACCAAAAATTATCCAAAATTTGTTGGTCAGCATCTCTTCGACGTTTCAATGATTTACTAATTATTGACTTTTTATTGTCAGACATGTGCTCACCATTTGATGCCATTTTTGTGTTTAAATTAAAACATTTAACTTATACTGTATTTCTATTGATATTTCATAATAGAAAATATTAAGAGATCTGATTCATAAATTACGTCTATTTTCTATTAAAGGGGGTTTCAACTAAAGAATCATCCATTAAATGGTTTTCATTGAATTTATGGATAATTTTAAAAACAATTCCTGACTAAGGCTTGAAAACTCTCTCACATTATTTGTTAATTAAAATATTAGCCTTACCTTTAAATAATATTTTTATCAAATTATTGCTTTATTTATTTTAATTGATTTCAAATTTGAAAAAAGTTAACTTTTTGTTTTGAATGCTTAAAAAATTGAATATTTATTAATTATAAACAATTGTAAAGATATGAATGTGTAATACAATTGATAACAAAACTAACCATTTAGTAATTCATTAAACATTATAATGGTTTTTAAATAATTTTTGATGCAATCTATTGTTCAATAAATACTAAGTTTTAATTAATAACTAAACGAATGGAATCTTTAAATGAATTTCCGGACGAAATATTAGTAAAAATATTGAGATTAATTGCATTTGAAAGTAAAATAAGAGTGCGGACAGTGTGTAAACGATGGCATTCAATAATATCCAATATAATTGAACCAAAACTAAGATTTACAATTCGTTATAATCAAGACTGTAATGAAGAAAATATTAAGAAAAAAGAAGATTTATATACAAAAGGTTTAACTGTATTATCACAAAGTTATTCAAATTATTCAAATTTATTATTAGAATCATTGAATTGTAATTTTGATAATTCATCTCATTTTGAATTATGGAAACAATTGAAAAATAGCATAAATTGTTTGCAATTAATTGATTGTTCAGTAACTGATATCGAATTATTGCATATGATTTCAAAATGCAATTCTTTAATTGAATTACATTTGAATAATAATCACTACTTTAAGAAGAATCCAAACACAAGACGTAATTATAGTTCAACTCTTATGTCAAAAGTTTCAAAATCATTGAAAAACTTAAGAAAACTTGACTTTTCGGGTGAGAACTCTTTTAAATTATGTGACGCTTTGTTTGTTATAATTGCAAACGAATGCCATTCTATTGAAGTATTGGATGTCTCGTATTGTAAAATAATATTTCATTCAGGAATTATTAGAAGATATTATTGGAATAATGAAGACAATGATCTGTATTGGAAAAGAGCCACTGAATATGCCTTCACTTTCGTTATCTTAAAATGTTTTTTAAGCAAATTTGGGTCAAATATAAAGATATTAAACTTGAGTCATACGAACATATGTTATGAACATTTACTTCAATTGATATCTTGTCAAACATTAACCCAATTAAAAGAAATAAATATTCAAAATTGTATTTATATTGAAGATCAAAATATTACTGATATTCGAAAATTGAAACCTGATATCAAATTTATTTATTCTTAACTTTCTGACTATTTTCAACTTATTATAAATGATTAATAGATGAAAACTTTATTGTTTTGCGTAAAATATGTTATTAATAATCATCACATTTTCACTCATTTTTATTGATTGTATAAAGTTTTTGGTTTTCTTTGTCTTGTTTTTAACTGCGTTTAAGTTTAACTTATCTTTTTTCATAGCTTTTATTGTTATTTCAATAAAATTTGAATTAAAACAACTTTTACAGTGAAATTGAATTCTCAAAAGTTTGCTTATAAGTTATGATACATTTAAGTTTTGGGATTAAATTTTAAAATAAATAATTGATTGAATGCATTAGAATTGTGAAGGTTTTGATAGAATATAATACATGTCTATTGAGATCCAATCGGAACGTATGGCCGCTGTTTACAAAAAAGTCATTGAAATTTCGTCAAAACCTATAAATAAAAAGTCTTGTTATTCAGAGCTTTAGTATGGGCTCGAATAGAGTTATGGAATTCTTTTATTTAATGTTTATTGGAGTTTGTTTTGTGATTGATTTAAATTTTCAATCATTCTATAATAATGCATGAAATTGACTGAAATTAATAAATCTTATTTTTTTCAAATAACCGGTAGTAAAGCTATCAGTTATATCGATCGATATGTTCTAACAATGTTTTATAGCATTAGCTTTGACTTGGAGTGGTTTTTGCTTCGCTCTAAACTAAGTTCATGGGTTTTGAAGTACACATTTGAAACTTGTCATGTTTTATTTGGTCTAATTTATTGACTCGTGTTTATTCCCTGATTTCCTATAATAAAAGTATGTAAGTCATCGTTACCATAAACTTTAAAATCAATGCCTTTTATCTATAAACAATTCGTAGGCTATACTAATTCAATGTAAAATAATGTAAACTCCTTAATAGCAGAACAATTTTTTTCAATCTTATTATGTTTGTGTGCAATGATGTTCATTAATATTTAATACTCAAGTTAAAACATTCTAATTACGGGTATTAAGTTTTCATCAGTCAATTAGATTATATTTGAAGTTCAGAGTTCATTAATTTCTTTTTTAACATTTTTTTGGAGTAAGGGTTCTTCAGCAACAAAAAATATGTCACATTAATCACAAAAACCTACAAAAACTGTATTTTAAATTGATTTTTTCTTTAAAATCCCATAGTTTTGTACAAATAAGATTAAGACAGGATGATATAACTCGTGTTCGAGTTGAGATAAGTTAATTTTGAAAACTAACTTTCTTGTTAAAATAGAGGTTGACAATAATTCCAAACTGAATTTTCACGCCGATCAAGTCAATCAAAAAAATCATAAACTTTTCAAATAAATAGATCATTTCCAAATATAAATAAGTTTGGTTTCAAATACACTATAAAAACCTCCAATTTATAAAGCCTCAAAAAAGTAATCAAATTCTTCTCTTAACCTGGAATTTTTGTGAATATCAAGTACTTTTTTTTGCTGAATATTCACTTAAATCTGAATTTGATTGGAGAAAATGATAACATCAACAACATGTTTATCAGTTACTTAAAACTCTTCGATGAAATTGAAATATTGAGTCTTTAGAACTTAATTATAAGTTAAGTTAATTGAAGTGTTTAAAAAGAGGACTAAATTTGATCGAAAAAGTCATAATGAACATAAGAATAAACAATTATTAGCTTTAACTTAATCATGTTTACACTAATACTAGTAGATTAAATTATTTGTTAATTTATTGTTACACTCATTGATTTTCCAATAGTATCTGAAAGTTTTAATCAACTAAATATTATTAATTTTCTACAACATTTTAGAGCAAACAGTTTCCGAATTTGACTGGGCAGGTATCTTTAAAAATGTCATAGACTATTATCAATAGAAAATCAATGACCAAACACTGCATTTTGAAAAAAATCTAGAGATTTATTGAACTAATAGAGGTACTGAAATTAAATAATTAAAGTCAATAGAATTATGAACAGTTCCACAATACTCTGCTAGTTTTCACCATAATTTGAGGCTTTCATTTGAAAACATTTGATAAATATGATCATATAAGTGAAAATTTTTAGAAAAATGTATTGAGTTATTGTTTCCTTATAAGTTATTACCCAAAATACCGATGGTTGCCTATACCTCTTATTTAGTTTCAAATTGATTAAAGCACTGTTTATTCCCCGAATATTTTTTGCCCACAAATTCATTGGTTTTGATTATAGAAAATAATGGAAAATTCTCGACTGTTAATGAGTTTGGGAAAATTGTTTTGAGTTTGAATTTATTTTATTACAGATTAAATCAAATCTCAATATAATTATCAAAGCAATCATAGTTGAGAAAATATTAATAAAAGAAAAGGCATTTCACAAACATTAAATCGGGTGAAAATTAAGGCATAAATAAAAATAAATACAAAAGTAATGAGAATAAGGTTGTGACCTAAGTTTCAGCTTTGGGAAAGAAGACATCTGTACTATGCATTCAAAGTGAGAGTTATATTCAAAGACCTTTCTTGCAGGGGTCGACTGAAGTCAATTCTGTAAAGTCACGTCAGCTCGTTATAGATCACTAATAGATTATTTAATTTTATCATTTTTCTAAAATTCGATATTTTTTTGTACACATTTATTTTATTGCAAAGCATTACAGATATTTGGAATCAATAACAATAAGAGTCTTACTCTTCTGAATTTTATTTTGCTTTTCTATGATTGTCATTTGATTTATAAAATTATTTCTTATATTCTATTAGTAGTGAAGGAACATCTTTTTTACATCTGCAGAATTTATTTAGGAATTCTCAATCTATTGAAACCACTATCAATATATTTGAATAGAATGATAACATTATGTAAAGAGTTTTTGAATGGTATCGCTCGCATGATATGTAATAATGTCATAAACTTATAATCTTATTGATAATTCGTTTGGTGAGACAAAATCAGATCATAAGCTGACATAACATGCTTTGATTTGAGTAAACTTGATAAGCTTTTGTATGTTTGATAATCGTGTTGATGGAAGATTGTATTTTTGATAGAACATTATCGGATTGTAATGTAGAGAATGTCTTTGATGTGATTGTATGCAATGTGAACTTCCCAAAGGGACTGATGTTCGATTGCAAGTAAGCCTCTTGAAGAGAGATGCGACCGATCCGATCCGACACCGAGAGATGTCTTTAAATAATTGAATAGCAATGTAGAGTGTTTTGCTTTGCTGTGCATTGCTTTCGGCGTTGATTTAAGCTTTATATGTCAAATAGTATTAAGGGTCTCATAATACTAAAGTAGTTTCAATATGTATTCTGGAGTTGAAACATCTACTTTCATAATATGATTGGAGAGCGCTTACACTCTTTCTCATTGAGCCTACGGGTGTGGTTCGTGTGCTCCAAATAGGTGCGGTCCCATTCTATTGTCTACTAAAACTGCTATTACATGATGATGATGGGCAATGATGGGCACTTCTTGATTAAATGGTAGGGCACCTATTTAGTGGTCGAGCTATCAATATAATGAAAACACTTCATTTCAATTCGTTTCACTATATTCTATTTGAGTTAAAACTACAAACTTTTCTTCATATGTTATATCAACTCATATGAGCAAAAGTTACTACTGATCACAATAATTATTTTTCGGAAGCAAGAGTAATATAGAGTCGAAATATGGTTGAGTTGTTGTCTCAAATTGATTCTGAAAAATGTTTGCTGTAAACAAAGTTTTAATTATTGATCGTTTGCTATCGATTGAGAATAGCGTGGATTCTCTTGACATAATCTGAGTTAAAATTAATTGAGTTAGAGTTAGGCTGTAATATAGATTAGACAGCAATATTTTGTTATAACCAGCTCTGAGCACCTGAGCCTGCACTCAATAGTAGATGTGTTCAAATAAAGAACAAATTGGAGACGCGTATAACTTAGTTTTGGTATCTTTGGTATCCATAGTGTATTGCATAGCATTGATTGAATTAGTGAGAGCCCGAAGTGACACGCGTTCACTAAATGGAATCTATTGGATGTATTGGGTCTGTGTATTAGTGGCACGCGTACTGCGTGTCGCCGCACATATCGCTGCTCTATTTGGCTTTGGCTTCAATGCATGATCACATGCAGGTGCACTACTCTGTACATATTCAATGACTAATTCCAAATGTATTTGTTCGGTGAGCATTATTTCCAATCATACAGTATATACATTACATACAGTACAGCATTTTTCAATTCACAACAATCGGGGTAAATATACTGTAAATTATGGTTTAACATAAAAAGATTACATAGTTTTTACACATTTCTGATTAAGACTTAATTTTTTGGCAAACAATATGATATATAAACCTGTGTTTGTATTACAACTATCATCGCATTTATAGTTCATTATGTTTATACTAATAATAAGTCTTTAGTATTTTTATCTATTACTGTAAAATTATTTAATTAAAGTAAATTCACTTAAAGTTTTTGTTAAGTCATTCTCTAATGTTGAAAATCCTTACTGTGCTTGACCTCCAGGCCCGTTAACGGCTGAATATTTCATTCGTTTTTGTTTTTGTCTTTGATTGCAAAACCAAACCCTGACCACATTCTTTTTAAGATCTAATTTTTCTGCAATCGCTGCTATTTTTTCTCCCGACGGTCGCGGCTGTACTGAAAAGTAAGCCTCTAATGATCTTTTCTCAGGTGCTGCGATTGATGTGCGTTTTCGCTTCTTATCACTAGAAGGTAGAACACAAAGATCTTGTCCGCCGTCCCTATTGTTGTTTCGAGCTTTTCTAGCTTGAGCCTCAGCTGCCTCGAGCCAGGCTTGAAGTATTGGTTTTAAAGCAACCATATTATTGTGTGATAAGGTTAAAGATTCAAATCTATCGCAATAATCAAATATCAATTAGAAAATAAGAAATCAGTTTAATTAAGTTATCAATTATTATTAAAGTTAATTGAAAATAACCTGCAAATTGTGCTTTGAGAGAGTGAACCGACTCCGGGAAGCTTTAAGTTGGCTAATGCTTTGCCTACATCTGCTTGTGTGACACCAAGTTTTATGCGCCTCTGTTTGAATCGTTCGGCAAATGCCTCGAGTTCTCGTGGATCGGCATCTAATAGAGAAGGATCTGCTGAAACATGATGTGGTGAAGTGGCACCAAATGAACTATGATGATGATGGCCGGGATGGTGTGCGGGGTGATGGTGTGGGTGGTGGTGGAATGGATTCTGCATTTGATGACTAGTTAACTGACTGGCAGACGGGTGATGGTGTAGTCCTGTTATCATACCATTTACTAATGATTATTACGAAAAGGATGATTTTGAATGAATAAGAATTGAAATAAGCGAATGAATGAATGAGAAAAATGTGATTTACCATTCATAGCGCTGTGATGATGTGGATGAGTTGAATATAGAGCTGAAGGTGCGTGTAGTTGAGCGCTTGATGATGATCCCGGATGGTGTGTAGGATCTGATGCTTGAGCTGCTAAACCTAGTGCTGCAGGTAATGATGCGGACATAGGATCAGCTGAAAGGAACTCATGCATCTCTGAAGGATGATGTTGTCGACTTTGCATCATATGGTGGTGATGATACATCGATGACATGTCTGGCTTTATATTCGCTTGATTTCTATTGCTCAGGTCGTGAAGCTCAGCAGCCGCCACATCCAGTCCAGCGGCTGAGAATATATTTGCTGAACCCTATGATTGTGAGAATTGCAGACTTGATTCAATACTAACTTTACTGTACAACTTATACTAGTGTTGGGTTTGTATTATGAGTATTATACTTATTATGCTTATTAATTTGCCTTAATTGCTACTTTGATCGATGAGTTATAGTGAGTCTATCGCTTGAATATCAAGTAGTTCTCCACTCAAACGTGTGCACTGAGAGTGAATCTCTGCTCTGATAACCACACAATCATATAATATATTTCATTTGATACAAGCATTTAATTAATTCATAATTTCAAAATAAAACAAAATCCTATTAAACATTTACAAATTTACTTTCGATCAATTGAGTTGAGTTTGGTTTGAAAGCCAAACTTCATTTATTTCACTTATTGCTTCAGTAAAGTTATAGTATTGTTGCCCAAAGCGTTTAGAATAAAGTATATATAACTAATATATACCACAATTTATGCAAATGTATTACTACTTCTGTACTACTATGAAATGTATTTGGATGGTATTTCTATTTAGAAACTCCATTTAATTATTAAAGCGCGCTATATATATATAATGCAATTCACTTTTTGTGCCTTATTATAAAAACATGAACGAAGCAGAGCCCAGACCCCAATTAATAAATAAAATATTTCTCTAATCATAGACTATAGACACACACCCAACAGACACGCATGTAGTGCTCATTTTCTTTTAGAAGCAAAAGCAGAAAACTTTTAAATAGTTGATAAAGGCATGCAAAAATCATGCAGAGCCTTACTTTACAGCTCCGATATATAAAAGCTTGTGATGCATTAGTTGCCGCCACAACCCAGAATGGGACGTTCACTTCCATTACACTATTTCAAATCTTATCATTTCTATTCTCTTTCTCATTCCTTCGCTAATTCAGTGCTTTTCAAATATCAAATACGTTTTTACATTGCAAGAAAGTGCTATTTCAGGGGTCACAACTAAGTACTCAACTTTACGTAAGTCAGTTTCTCTGTTATTTTTTTGATTATTATGAATCATTTTATAATTATTGATGTGCTTAAATCACGCATTTATGTGAAATGTGCTCTAAAATTTGAAATGTGATAAATTCAAGATAGCTTTGATATTATTGGAATTTACGAATCGATACAATACTAAAGGTATAGTATATAGTGAGAGATATGGAATATAAGTGAGAAATAGTGTAAAATAGTTATACTATTGTTTAAGATCAATTGGTTAGATGGTTACGGATTGTATTGGTATATATACTAGTATCGAAAGAGTGATAGAATGTGTTATCTTACCGGTGAATTGTGATGAGTATTTGGTGGCATAGTTGGACAGTGTCTCCTCATATCTCGATGATGAATAGTAGTAGGAGTATATGGAGACGGTGGTGAAAATGTACGAGAAGGGGAACTGACAGAGGCTGCAAAACACGAGGCAGAATTAGGACTTGTTGTCTTGATTAAAGTATTATTCATAATATTGTATATAAATATTGCAGTGAAACACACTTTGACAAAATCTCTAATACATGTTAGAGTTGAAGATGAGAGAACTGATAGAAATTGTGGATGGCTTACCATTGCTGGTTGTCATGCCCGTTATTCTAGTGCTCTGGCCTCCACTCTTGACTGAACCAATCAGAGTATTCTATAGGCCATACCTGCAGACAGTTTATACAGTTTGTATGAATGTAAGACTTTATATAGATTCACAATAGGGTTACGCACAGTCTGTCTCATCAAGTAGTCATCTATTATTCCATTTAATGTCATTTTGTGTTACTCTCACTTAATTTAATATAATTGGTATTTTGAGTGATCTTTTTGTGCAAACACATAATTGTCATGCACGCAGAAATACATCTGAATAGTTATTCCTATCTCTTCTTTTCCCTAATTTTATTGCATTCCCTCTTTTTCTTTATCAAATTTTATTACATAAGATTGAAAATATTTTCATTTCTTTCTCAGAGTGACAGCAACTAAAATAGTGTTTAGTGGAAAATAAATACCAATTTAGAGTTTATAAGAGCTAATAAGACAATGCCATGAAATGGGACAATATATTTTATTCCAAATGGCACATTAGTGGTACTATTGTGTGAATAAGCTTGAGTTGGGCATCAACTAAGAGTAGTTCTAATCATTTGAAATGTTAGATCATTGGCGTGGACAAGGAAATTGCATTTAGCTTATCAGTGATTTGCTTTTGTTTAGTGTTGCAACAGTTGGCCTTACACTATATGCATTTCTCTCTTTTTTCTCCGCATCAAACTGTCCATTGCATTGTGTATTGGCCTTAATTCTCTAGTGTATTCGTGCTGCCAAGGATTCACCTAACGAAACATATGGATTAATGTTCAATTGTTAATCCAATGTATTGTGAAGGGGAGGCTTGATATACAACGCATTACAACCCAACGCCTCTGGCTCCCCAAACACAGGAGGGTCAAGTAAGATAGACAACTATTACACTCAATGAGTTCTATTGTTACATATAATACATACACTCTATGTATCGCCAGTTTATCTATGTATATAAACTACTACTCTATATAATAGTATAATATACAATCTATACAATGTGTATACCAAATATACACAATGAATTATAATAATAATAATAGTAGTAGTAGTTATACGACATGATATGCTTATACATTATGTGTATACATATATACATACATTGACTCCCTCGTGGATTTATATATATATTGTAAATAATACGCATTAAAAGATTACAATTTTGACAATAAATGCACTCTATATATCAAATAGTAGTACTTCACTGTCATTATTCACATATCAACAAAAATTATTCAATTTTTTTAAAACTTATCTTAAGATCAATTTTTGTTAAACATATTGCTACTGATACTAACATTGATTATTAATCATGATTTTCAACCTATCAAATGAACAGATTCTGAAGCATGAAATGTAAAACTCATATTAAGTGCTTTACAATTTCAATGAATAATTGTTTTGTCTAAAAAAGTAAATTAAAACCGGAAATAGATTTTAAATTAGAATTTTTGTTAAGGAATGCAATTTTTGAAATCGGAATTCGAAAAAGTGGTATTAGTTGATAAAAGGTTCTTATTTATTCGACCTCTTGGAAGAGTTGCAGTGATTTGTTGTTCTTTTTGGTGACTTATTATACTTTGGATTTATTTATTCATGAATTAATGCATTGCAGAGTCTAATCAACATTTCTCAGATCGAAGCCAAGTTTGAAAGCGAAATGTGCGTGAGTTGTGATGCTATATATACTATAGTATATACCGATCGTTTGTTGCGTAGAACACACTATCATTTGTGTGTTGTACTGTACCAACTATTATACTGAAAGGTTAGGTTAATGATATACTCGTCTACCTTGTGGAAGGGCTCTCACGCAGTAGACGCACAAAAACAATTTTATTCTCATCTACAGTACTTATTAGAAAAAATAAAACATCTGCGTTTGTGGTGGTTTGCACTGCACTCGAGTATATACTTTTTATACGTATATATAACATGACAACACTACGCCCTCAAGCATGGAGTTTGGCTTTTGAATCATCATATCTTCATATCATAGTCATCATCATCAACAGAAATAATCATCAAAATAGAAAATATGTATCGGCAAAAAAGGTCGATAATTCCCTTTTCACTTCACTGAAGATCGACCGCCACTTTGCAGGTGTTTTTTCAAAGCTATTAAGCATCTATTGTTGAAAACTATTGTAAAAAACTGAATAATAATCATTGTATGTTTGCTGTCTTGTTCTAACTTTTAGATTTAATTTGAATTAATTTGAGCAAAGAATCCAAGGGATTAATGCTTGTATAAACTGATCTGAACTTTTAGTATAAATATTTGTGAAAGAGATAGAGAATCGGAAATTTTTTGAAAGAATAATCATATGCAAGAAACAATTACTGCATGGAGAGAAAGAAGTAGGAGTGGGCTCTTTTCGTAAATAGTGAAATGAATTAAAATTTGTTGTTTAGAGGTTGTGTATAACGGCTGTTTTATGTGATGCCACTTTTCATGTCATGTTATAAATGTTACGCGAGGGAAACATAGCAAAGAGCACAAATTGAGTTAAGATTGCATTGCTTGTGAAACTTGGCTTTGGCTCCGAAATGTTATGAAGTATATGTAGCAATAGATGCTCCACTCATGCAAAATTCAAAACTCAATCATGTTAGCTTCGCTTGTATTTATTCCCAACTGAATTCTCAAACTATGTGAACCAATCCAATACGAGATGCGCAAAAATAGAAGAGCAACATTATATTCTAGATTACATATTATGCAACCAAACATCAAAATATACCGCTTTGGATACCTCTTCTTTGACTAAAACTCACCATTCTTTCACAATATCTATAAACTGCTTAAAATTGAATATATGTTTCATTCTATTTCTGTGTTATCTTTTTTTTCCTGTATCCCAACTTATACTACTAGAACATTATTTCATCTAATCGTCTATAATAATGTATTGCACTCTTTTTAACTGTACAATTCTAGGTATGACTGGTATTTCTTCCCATCCAATGCTTTTCATTCATTCCTCTTATTCTCTTATTATATTTCCACATGATACAGTCTCTCTCTCTCTCTCTCTCTCTCTCTCTCTCTCTCTCTCTCTCTCTCTCTCTCTCTCTCACTCACTCACTCACTCACTCTCTCCTCTTTCATAGCTCTTAGTCTGAAATTCAGAGCAAACTAACTCGTAAGCATATATCCATTGATCCATTGCAGGTGCATTATTTTCTCACCTGAATGCTAACTCTTAGGCAAAGGCGGAGACTTTTGCACAATATGAGAGAGCACTAAATTTTTCTCTCTTTTGTAATCATTTATCATATTCAATAATTATTTCACTAAATCCCAGCTGACAGGCATTGTAAGATTATATGGGAGCCAAACTCTAGACCAATTTTACTACAATAACATTAGTTCTTACTTTCTAACGACCCTTTCTTATGAGTAATATTCTCTCCTCAAATTATTAAGGATGTGTATTCTAGCTTTTATAAGCATCTTTTTCATTTATTCTTTGTCACATTAATAATGTAATCATTTAGTGTTTAATGAAATAAAAGTCAATGAGTTAAATGCTATAATTTTTTCCAACACATTTTTTTTCAACAATTTCATTTCTTCAATTATCAATGCTATACAGTATTACAGTAATGAGATTTAGAGGAAGCAAATAAAAAATTTTATTCATTTTTATTAAACATATCTTTTCTAATACGATTGAAATTATAGTTTGAAACAAATCAATTTTGAGTTTTTGTTGATTAATAATTCATATGTTTTATTAGTTTATTCAACAACACAAACCTATTTACTCAAAAATTAAAATATGATATCGATTTCTTATTTATTTCATTCAAATGAAAGATTTCTGGTTATTGAAAATGTAAAATCATTAAGATTTACATTATATTAACTCTTGTTCTTCAAAATAGTCTTGAAATAAATTTAAAAATTCCATTAATATAGATATTGAGCTCAGACTTTGGAATCCATTCTAAAATGAAGTTTACAAAAATAATTACAGTTATTTTGATTATCCAAGTTATTAGAATTATTTTGTTTAAAAGAATCACTTAATGAATTCTCAATACTGATAATGACAATTCATCAACTTTATTACTGGCGAATAAAATATTTTCCCAAATAAAATCATTTAATATTTTATCGAAAAAATAAGTTTATAATTTATTAAAAGTAATATTATATTCATATAAAACCATATTATGTGATCATAAACTAATAGTTTATTTAATGTGAATTTTTTTTTATAAAACATTCATGATTTAAGATATTTGAAGATATTTTTATTTCAATTAAATCATTGAGAATTTATTACTTTCTTTATTTTTAGATAACTTGAAAATGAATATTCACCTTAATTCTTAAATCAAAGAAAATATGAAAAAATTGTGTTCAATGCAAATCAATTTACTTCAGTAGAACTTTAATTTGAAAAATAAGATATTTTTTATTGAAAAAAAAGTTTAAACCTTATCAAAACGTAAACCTTATCATTTCAATATTAATATCAATGATTACATAAAATAAAATCGAATTGTATTTAAACTTTAGTGGTTTTTAATTATGATATCTTTCTTTTTTAATTTAAATTTCGAACAATTAATCCCACTTTTTTCAACTTATTGCTCAAATAAAGTATTTTTGAAATTTTTTGAAAAATGGACCGATAAGAAGAAGAAGGGCCGATATGCTATGCATACCATTTTGAGTAATAGCGCTATAATGTTAACGCAATA
>JAQFXV010000583.1:0-20279 GCA_034694065.1 Camisia spinifer
TATTAAAATTCGGTTCAAAGGTCAATATTTGACCTCTCTTCGGCCGTTTGGCGGGGGAATTTATATTTTCGATAAGACTACACTTTAATTGATTCATCAAAATATAAACAATTTGTGAACTCGACGGACATTTCGATTACTGCCCTTGTGAGAACTGACTAGTGAGTTAAAAAATTTTAATTAGTTGATACGGGCCAATATTTTCAGAATTTCATTGAAAGCTTAGATTTTTAGATTTTTTTATGAAGCTTACAGTTTATAAATTCAAATTTTGAGAAAGTTCAATACAATTATAATAATAAAATGAATTACCTGAAGAACTATTATCACAACAGTCGACTTCGAAGCAAGACTTACTCATTCGCATCTGATTTTTATTATCACTTTCTTTCTTAATAGAGACAGTCATGACTTGTGGCACAGAAGTGACTGTTGTGTCCCCACAAACACTAGATCTTCGCTCAAATTCTCTTATATTTGTTCTCACTTTACTCACAGACATAACTCGATCGCTAACCGAATCGTTTTCAAAACTTTCATCGATAACTTGTTCTTCAATTTGTTTCACTAGTTTTTTCTGCTCCGCAACTGATTCCTTATTTATCATAGATTTGGACATAATTTTCTCACTTTGAGCTTTCAGTTCTTCGGCTGAAACTAATTGTGGTTTTCTATCTAAAGTCGAATATGTTTTCGAAGAACTAGTTTTGGGTAAGTTTTCAGCAAAACTTTGTGTCATTCGTGTTGAAACTGAAGTTGTGGTCGAAGTAATTGTATTAGCATTTGTTGCCCGAAAACTACTCAAATCTCTTTTAACATTCATGTCCTCGTCTTCAGAGGTCGAGTAATCGGGATCTGGAATATGAGGTGTTTGTAACTGTTCTTCAAGTTTCTCAATAGTCTCTTGTCTGGTATATACAGAAGCAGTGGTAGAACTGGTGTTCGGATGTCGTATTGGTTTCAAAGTACCGGATTTGCATTGACTGCCAGGCGGTGGCGCCGGAGCTTTCGGTACGATTGAAATCGATTGTTGATTAGATTCTACTTGTATTTCATTATTCTGTTGTAATTGAGGTCTAAAACTTGATAACATTTGTTGATTCTGTGAAACTGTTTCAAAGTTTGCGTAATCGCTTTGTTGGTGTTTCGCGAGAGTCACTTTGATCTGAAATATTTCAAAATAAATTTATCAGTTATTTTCAAATATTTTATAAAATCAATTGCTTTTACGCTCTGATAATAATTGTTAACGGTTTTGAGTCAATTTGTTATGAATATTAAGTTCAATCTTACAGTTATTACAGGTATTTCTACAACTTTAACATTGAGTGGTGTTAATTATGCTTTTGAAAGTAAAAGTAAATTAAAAAGCACTGAAAATTATTATTTTCAGCAAATGGAGCAATGTAAAATTGAAACTAAAGAGTAAATGCAAGTAAAATTCTATCTCAAAAAGTAAAACATCAAAATAAGTAATGATAAATATTTCTAACAAATTCAGAGTTATATCTAAATAAGATTTCATTTAGCAAAGTTCTTTTTCTCTATTCTGGAAATTTCCTTTTTAAATTATAATAGATGGCAACATTATTCATGTTTAAACGATTAATTCTGTCGCAAGTAATAAATTTAAATGCAAATAAAATGATTTAAGCAAAAATAAAGCATGTAGAATGAAATTGAAAGTCAAAAAATTAAAATAAAGTTAAATGTTTCAAAGTTTGCGTGTCGCTTTGATTGTGTTTTTCAAGAGTCAATTTGATCTTAATTATTATTAAAAGAAATCATAAGTTATTTCAGAATATTTTTTAAAAAAATGCCTTTCAATTGTTTAGATGCCAGAGAATAATTGTGAAGGGTTTTGAGTTAATTTCATATGAATATTAAGTTCAATTTTACAGTTATTACAGGTATTTCTACAACTTTAACATTGAGTTTTATTTATATTTCTGCTTCGCATTTATCGGTTAAAGTTAGTTTTCTGACTACGGTTAAAATTGGGAAATAATTTTAACCTGAGTTCAGTTTTTTAATATTTGAATTCAGTTCAAATCGGTTTTAAAAGATTGAAAATACATGAAAACGGTTTAAATCGAATGAAAAATATTTTTTAATTTGTAGATTTCTATTGTGTTTGCACTTTTTTCCCCTTAATTATATTTCCTAATTATTCAATAATTTGAATAAATATTTTTCATTTTTACTAAAAAATTGAAAAATTATCACAAGAAAATAGTGAAAGTTGAAAAAAATCTATATAATATCTTCATAAGATTTTTCTAAATATTTCCATGAAAATTATTAAGGGTTTTGAATTAATTTCATATAGATATCAAGTTTAATATTACAGTAATTACAGTTATTTCTACTTTGATATTGAATTTCTCCGTCTTATTGTGGTTTAGATAAGACTTTTGAATAATAATTTCAAAATTAATAAAATTAAATTAACTTACGATTGAGGTCTGGAGACCAGATGGTGGCGGAGGCGGTGGATATGATGGCGGGGGAGCTCTCGATGGTATTTGATCTGAATTCTTACTATCGAAGTTTGTACTCAATTCTGAGGTTGGAATGAATTTTCCGCCACGAAGTGGTAGTGTTTCGGCATAAAGACTGTGATTATAGAACAGCTCTTCTTCACTATTACTCAAGTTATTGAATCGATTTTTACTCATTTGTTCCATAAGTTGTTTTTGTAAATCTGGAGTTGAATTGAAATTTTTATGAAGTTTCAAATGTTTTTTCTTTTTAAGAGCTGAAATCGATTCATAAGTTTTTATCTGAGATTTCATTTCATCGCTTTGTCGGGCAAAGAATTCTTCCAATTCATAAGAAGATATTCTTCTTGAAGACCGAGACCTGATTGATGCTATTTTATTGCCATTACTATTATTAATGTTATCTTTATTTCTTTGATTCGCGACAATCATCGACTCGATTGATGTGGTCGGAGATGAACTCTTCGTAGATCTTCCCTCAGAATCATAATCATTACCTGAATTTACATCAGGTCTATTTGAGGACTGGTTTCCCGCTTGACCTGTAGTAAAAATATTATTTGAACTTTGATTAAGTGTCTCATTGATTAAATCTAAATACTTAATTGTTCAAAAGAAAATGAAATTGTTTTTGATTCTGAAAATTAGAGATTGTTCAATGCCTTTATTGAAATTTTGAAGATATAAATTCCTATATAAAAATACTCAGTCTTTCATTTAAAACTGTAAAATTTTCAATCAATTTTTGTGGAACCAGAAATTTTCTATAAGTTATTGGGTACAAAACTAAAGTTTTTATTTAATTTATAGTTTTCTTATTTATATAAAAATGATTTCAAAATTAATTTCTAAAAAAAGCTTATAATTTTTATTCTTATTTCTTTCCTATCAGTGAATTTGACAACTTGAATGATTTAAAATTGATTAAGTATTTAGTTGAAAATTTGATTTAAAACTGTAAAATTTTCAATTGATACTCGTTTTAAGTGTAACTAAAACTTTGAATGAGTTTATGGAGTTAACGACAGCACTTTTACTTTTAAAAAATTGTCTGTCCTCTATAGGAGGGCCATTTTAAAAAGAATTTCTTTAAAAAATCTTATTTTCATAATTATGACTAATTTTTACTAATTCTATACTCAATCTGTGGTTAATCTCAAGAGTTCTGTAATCGAAACCCAATTTTAGTTAAAAAAAACTTTCTCAAAATCTATTCAACACTTTTATTTATCTTGAAAAATAAAAACTTATTTCCTAAAATTTCTTCTCATACCTGAAGTATTTGGCAATAAAAGAGATCGAGCTCTGGCGCGACCTATTGATAGAGTAGTTGTCGGATCTCTTTTTGGTGGAGCCGGTGGTGCTCTTCCTCTTGAAGCTGATCTAATAGTCGAAGAATCTGTCGAAGAATTGGGTGAATTTCTTGGTAATGTCGAAAACTTCTGCATCAGATTTGATGAAAGCATAGATCGTCCCGAAGGTAGTGATTGTGATAATGATTGAGCGTCTGGACTGTCATCATCTGCTTTACCACAAACCGGAGCTGTTTTCTGACCCATTTGTTTAGCCGAAGACTTGTCCCCGTCTTTCTTGAGTATAGAGACGGGCTGTTTCTTCTGCTGAGGAATAGGTGTGGCCACAGTCATAGTCACTTTATCTCCCGATTGTCGGATCAGTTGAACCACATTTTCATGTGACATATGTCTCACATCAGAACCATTGACAGCCAGAAGAAAGTCTCCTCTTTTAAGCCCCGCCGCGTCCGCCACTCCTGAGCTCTCGATTTCATCCAAGTATTGCAAACCAATTGGATTCATATTTTGTTCCAATTTAAGAACAGGTGAGGTTTGTTTCGCTCCTCTCAATACAAATCCAAATCCTTTTGATCCGCGATGTAATGTCACTGTTCTTTCATGATATAGACCTAAACTCGCTGAAGAACTTCCAGATGATAGCGAATCCTTTAAATATAAATATTATTTTTCATTAGTTTTATTTATTGGTGAGTATTTATGAGAAATCTTGTTTTTTATACTCAATTGAATTAAAATTATCGAAGTGTTCAAAATATTTTTCTATTATTCTGAATAAGTTTATAGATTTTATTGACTTGAGTTATTTGTTAAGTGTTATTAACCCTAAATTCTATTCTTTCTATTTCATGAAAAATAATTTTCTGATTATGAGCTATAATCCAAGTCTCCAACTTTTATCTGATTTTAATCAATGCTATTTTCAAATTATCATAATTTATGTGAGCCATTACGTCATCCGTAATGAGTTGAAAATATATTCCAATTAATTGTAATTAAGTGCGGACTGAAAGTTGTTGGCTGATAATGTGACTGGTTTAACATACTCAATTTATAAGTTAACTTTCAGTCTACTCCGAGTGCTTTAATTATTGATAAATAGTTAAATATTTGTGAATAGTTGGGATCTAATAATGAATTTCGAACTTAATTTTTTAATTGAGATTGTATTTACTTTTCATCAATTAAATTGAAATTAATCTTATAAAAGTTAGTTCAAAAAGTTAGTTGAAATTGAAATATCGTGACTTGAAGCAAGGCTACAGTTTAAAGGATATAATGGGAGATTTGAGCTAATTGTGTTCATATCTTTACATAAAAATTAAGAATAAATCTGAATTTTGTGAATTGTATTTCCACTCTTTTAAGACATGCAACAATCAGTTGTTAACTCTAAATTTTATGGTTATTTTTACAGTCTATTCTATTATGATTGAATACTATTCAATACTAAACTACAGTAACTACTACTCAATTGTTAACAAATTAATTCAAAAGATTTTTAACTAGTATTTTAAAAGAGCTTCTCTTTTTGAAATCTATTCTTTAATAATCATAACTAGAGTTTGTAGACCTGTCTCTCAACTCACTATCAGTTTTGAAAGTGATCTTTTGAAAGTTTTGACTCCACTCACATTCAAGAATTAGTTAATCATTGAAGTGAATAAACTAGAAATAAAAGATCGGCGACAAGTGATATCTATTTTTATCTATCTATGACGACTTAAAAGCTATTTTTATCTTATTAATCAATTCTAATTAATTATTTATTTAATTTCATTTCGAAGGACAGAAGTTCAAATTTTTCGTTTAATTGATTAATACTTTTATACCAATTACTAATTGCTTTTTATACAAAAGTTTCATCAAAAGAAATAAATTCGGAAAAAGATTAAGGATATGTCATATTTTCAATATAAACCATTATAAGCAATTAATACCTGATGTGCTTTCAAGAAGTTTCTAACATTACTCCTTCCTCTGGCCGGTAATGTTGTGGCCGAATATTTCTGATCTCTTCTGCCTTCAACTCTTAACTTGACTTTTTCGACACAACAGGTGGGGAAAAGTCCTTCTTTCCCATCAACACATCTCCGGCCGAGTAATAGCTTCTGATTGGCTATTGTTGGCGGAGAATAATTATTTTGCATCAATAGAATCATATCATTTCTACGAAGAGCTAAATGTGTTGGATCTCCAGAGTTATAGTCAGCGACTGCAACCACAGTCATTCCCGGCAGTAATTGTACGGGTTTTGCGCTTAACTCGTCTTCAGATTCATCCTCTTCTTCTTCATCACCGCCTTCTGATTGCGATCCGTCTTCACAACAGACTCCTGAAGAAGTGGTTGTCGTAGTTGTTGATGTGGCGCATGATCTTTGTGATAGTGATGGCGATGAGGGACACATTTGTTGGGAATGAATCTGAAGTGTATTACTATTCGGTGTCCCGTTTTGTGCCCTATATTTTGATAATTCTGAGTTTTGTCCCTTTGGTTGAAATAATTCGATTAGTTTTTCAATTTTAGAAAATAAGACTTTGATTTAGAATTTTTCTTACAGTTTCCAATTTATTAGAGTGTTGATCATCAAGACTATGAGGTGCTCTTCGGGCCGGATTGTATTTAGGTTTGTCTCTATACTGGACTACCATTTCTGGCCTATGATTCGATATTAATTCAGCTAAACTCATATTTCCAGATATTACAGCAACCTATCAGTTATAAATTTAAGTTTACAATATTTATATTAGATTTGTATAAAAAATCGATAAACAAATAAAATAAAATCATTTGAATAAATATTTTAAATTCAGTGAAACTGTAATTTGGGCAGAAAAATAGATCTTTGAGTTACTTACAAGTTAGTTAACTTATAAATTGGATAAATGGGGTCTCAACTATTTTGGAAGTTATAAATCTAATTCAGAGCTAAATATTTCTAATTTTCATCAAATAATTAGTTATAATTAATAAATTTTTGCTCAAATTAAAATAAATCTATAACTTTAATTTGATTGTTAAAATTTTATCTCTACTTTTAGCTCATTGAAACTATTTGAATTTTCAATAACTTATAACTATACAAGTTTTTGTAACTCAATAACCATAAATGAAAAGAAATTTGGAATGAGTAAATATTCAAAAATATTTATTAATGCTTTGTCTATCTGTAAAGGAATCAGGATTTCTATGTTTAGTTGTTCTGAATTTAGTTTTAATCAAGTGTTTGTCTTTTTCTCGCTCTATAAAGTTATGTAAGATATTTATTTCAGTTGAATTACGGATTTAAAGATTAAGTTTAGGATCAGTTTGTTCTTGAAAGGATCTGTTCTGATTCATAACCATATTTTGAGCAATAAAATAAGAAATGATAGTTTAATATTTAGAATTTTTAATTAGTTGGCAAAATAAGTCTCAATTAAAAACTGCAAAATTATTTGTCAGCATTGATATTAATATTAATGTTGTTTGTCTTCATTTGATTTGGATTTAAATCTTTAACCGATTTTAATTGAGAAAATATCTTATTTTGTTATTTAAATTTCCAAATATTAATCTCTCTTTTTCTCAATTCATTCTTCAAATACACAGATAAAACATTTATGAAATTTTGTTAAAAATGCTTTTTGAAGATGAACTTTTCCCAAATCTCGCTTTATATTTGCTTTATTCTTAACCTTCATTTTTACCAAACTTTTGAAGTAAATCATAATTTGTAGATTAGATATAAATTGTTTTAATGTTAATACTATTATATAATTAATTCTTTTAAGGCTGAGTTTTTTGGTTGGAATTTTTTCAGCAAATGGGTAAACAATTTAATATCGAAATACTTATATACCTGTATTGGTAACTACAGAAACACGAATGTCAAAAGTATATTAATTGGCTGAATGACTGATAATGTAATCACAAATCTATAAACTAGAATCAATTCCCACATTAAGCTAAAAACAAAGTTAATGTTCAAAACCCATTACTTATTTTCTCTAATTTTCATTTTGAGTCTCAAATCAACTGAAATATAATTGAATGCAAAAAAATAGAAATAATTTTCTTTATACAGTAAAAAGTATTTTCATTATGAGTGGGATTCAGAGACAAAATATATATAATTTAATCTTTAAATTTGATAGAAGTTGAGACTCAATTTGTTTACTGATTCTCTTTCTCCTTGAAATTGAATTAATTATTTTATATATTTATGTGGAAAAAATATTATGTAATGTGTTTTGATTTCACCTAAACTCAAATATTCTGTTAAGCGTCTAATACTATAATTATCCCTAACATTCTCATTAAATTTTAGTGATTAATTGATCTTACGATTACTCAATACGTGAATAATTTTAAGTAAATTTGAGATAAATTTCATTATCAGCGCTAAAAATATTTTTAAAATCCTTGAAACTTGAAATTCCAGTATATCATAGAAATGAAAGATCATTATTACGCAAAATAATTTAAAAATTACGATACTATAAAACTATTTTCTGCCCATTTATACACGTGAAGAATAATTACATTCTTAAAGAATTTAAGAAAGGGTTGATTCAAAAAATTAATCACAAAAACATTGACTTTGAATGAAACGAATCAAATATTTCTATACTTATTGTAAACTGTAATTAAAGAGAAAAAATTTCATCTTCAATATTCGTTTTCAAAACATTCTCATAAATGGTTTATTTGTATTTTGAGTATTAAGTTGATAAAAAAATAGTTTAAAAGTTCGAATTTTCAATAAAAAAATAAGATATTTTCTCAATTAAAAACCATTTAAATTTAAAACCTTGTCAAACAATTTCAATATTAATTTTGAAGATGACAAATAATTTTGTGATTTAGCATTTAATTGAGAAAATATCTTATTTTGCTAACTAAAAGTTCGAACTTATTATTCATATTTACTAAACACTCTTTTTCTCAACTTATTGCTTAAAATACAGTCAAACCATTTATGAAATCATTTTTAAAATGCTTATTAAGATGAACTTTTTCCTTTCTTTTCAGTTTAGTTCATACCTGGTATGCATTTTGATGAGAATTATTGACAATACTAGTATCACATCCTCTTAACAATAGAACTCTTGCACAATCCAATTGATCATTGATTGCAGAGACATGAAGTGGAGTATTACCACTGCCAACAATTTTACAATTCATGTCACAGCCATAGTATAAAAGCTGTTCAAGATGTGCCACTAATCCCAACTTACATGCCTATCAACAAAATAATTGATTTAAAACATATAATTATTCCGATACTAATTAATGAATTGGGTTTCTCTTCAAGTTTTTTACCTCAAAAGTTACTCAAAGACTTTGTAAATAAAATTCTTATTTTTTTTGGTTATTAGTTCATGAAATAAAAATAATTCTATGAGTTTTTATGTATTTATTTAAATTTTGTGTTAGCTTATTGTTCTACAAGAATTCAATTCAAATAAATCTATAGCTAAATGAAGTCAAAATTTTTTCTCAAAAGTTCAAATAAGTTTTCAATTACTCATATTCTGACGAATTGGGGTTAAAATAAGTAAAAAAGCTTTAAATCATTTCATAAATAATAAAATCAATTGTGAAATTAATTACTAATAAAATAAATTATTTCAAAACTGAACTGTAAGAAAGGTAAATAAGAAGACTTTTTTCATATAAAAACTGGGATATGAAGAATGATTGGCGTTAATAATTATCAATTAGTTATGTAAAAAGTATTTTGTTATGTAAAATAACTCACATGATGTACTTCTTGCCATCCGTGTTGATCACTTACACCATGAATGGAATGTTCGTGAAGAAGAAGTTGAGTTAATTTAGGGTTTGATTGATGTAAAATTGTATAACACAATGGTGTCAGACCTGACGAATCCAGATAATTGGGTGAAGCGCCTAATCATATATTCAATTAGATAATTGTTTTAATGATATACTAAAAGATTCAAATTAATTATTTGAATATTTGATGCAATTTTCTCGTTCAAATTGAATTTTTATTGCATTGAATGAAAGATAAGGATTTTAATTAGTTTTGATTTAACTTGATTTTGGCCCAAATTTATGAAAAATGAAAGTTAAGTTTAAAAATTTGAGAATATTTTTGAATTGTTTATCACAATATACTGACCGCATATGTGTTGAACCAAAATCACTAATTAAAGCGAAAGAGATAGTTTCAAATACAATTGTTGAAAGTATTTACAGTTTGAAAAACAATAAATGACACTTTCAACATTTTTTTATTTTCATTATTTTAAGACCACTTTTTCGATCTTATTGTAAAAGAGTTCTATTTTATCAAAATATATGAAATAAATTTCAAAATCTTAAGAAAACATGAGATCTCAAGTCAGAATCTATTGTTAGAGGATTTTTTTTATCAGATCCATAGATTCAAAAGAGCATAAATTCAAAGAGGTTTTCGAAAAAAATTTCATTGAAATCTCTGATTTTTCAACTTTCAAAAGAAGGATTTCTTATAACTTGCATCGAATAATAGACAGAAAAGTGATTTGAGCCAAAATTTAATAGAAAAATAGAGTATAAATTATTGAGAAAGTTAGCGAATAAGCTACAATTCCAATATAAAATCAATTGACTATGTTGAATTTTTACAAATTAAAAAAAACAATTTTTAGCATAAATGCAAACATACCCAAGTCTAGCAATGTTTTAAGAGCCACATAATTAGATTTTTGAACTGCACAATGAAGGGCTGTTCGACCATCTTTTGTCCTAAAATCAAGAAGTGCTCCGCCATTGACCAGAGCCACTATTACTCTCTGTACAGCACTAGTAGTGGCCGATTGACACGTGGCTGCGATACTCAGTGGGGTTTCACCGCTGGGCTCATCCACAAAATTTGGATCACAATTAACAAGAATTTTTGCCACTTTTTCAATATTGCAATTCGTGACGGCTGTCATCAGTCGAGTCCGTTTTTTTCGTCTGCGAGTTGTACTCGCTTTGAATAATAGAAATGAAAAAAATTTACTCTCGGCTATCAATCAATTATTTAATTAATTTCAATGTTTGTAATTTTACTAATGATTAAAATTAGGTGAAAAAATTGTTAGAATAAGAATAATGTTTTTCTTGTCATACTGTAATACAGAAAAAAATTTAAGTGAAATAATGATTGATTGCTTTATTGGTCGATAAAAAATGATTTGAGAAAAAATGAGGAAAAATTACGGAAAGGGTTACAAAAAATTAACTTTTAAAATTAATGAAAAAAAACTTAATTAAACTAATGTTTGACCAAAAGGCATAAAACATACAAATATTTTCATAGCTCTCAACGTCTTTTCATTAGATAATCATTAAATCTAACATTTAATTATCACAAAATATTGACGTTTACTTGATTTGAATTAAGGAACAGAAAAATGAAATAATTTCTAACTTTTAAGATATTATTAAAATTAATTACTTTAATGAAAGAAAAAATAATTATAAACGAAGTGAATGTGTTATAAGAAAGATAGAAAAGTGAAATTAAGTGCATATTGACCTGTAGGCAAAGTACTCATTACTTCTCCAACTTTTATTCTCTGCTTATATAATAATTCAAGTCGAATACGATTACAGCACTTCTGTATAACTTCCTTGAAATAATGGTTTAAATTCAATTCTTCGTCGAGGAAGTGTCCGATTGAGGCGCAAAAGAAGCCATAGTTAAGATCAGAACATTTTAAATTATTGCAGCGCTCTATTATACCAATCTTTACATTCCATATTGACTCAAATTTACTGCAAATAACTGTTTGCTATAATGATAAGAAATAATAAAAAAAATACTCAATATAATCAATGCCACGTTAAGCAATTTTTATGATTAAATTCTTTAATCTTAAGTCTAGTAATTATCGTTTGTTCATTAATTCCTATAATCTGCTCAAACTGTAAATGCTATACTCTTGTAGTTATACTCATATTTCATTCGATTTAGTTTTTAAACTATTTAGAAAAGAACCGATTTTTAAAGGGAAATGACTTATAAATGTTACAGAAATTGGATCTAATAATTGATTTTGATAGTTTTTTTACTAAAATTATCAGACAATTGTAAATAGATTCTTTTTCATTAGAACCTTTCTGTAAGTAATGTTAAGCAATTGAAGCAATATTCAAAGCAAAACTATCGCTATGATTACAGCTTTTGAAAATAACTTGAGACTAATAGATGAAAAGGATGTTATCAGAGTTTGACCGTAACATTTGGAAACAGAGATTCTGCACAGGTATATAATTGATTTTGATCTACAAACTATGAGATAATTAAATGATTAATAAATTGTTCAGAATTATCTTTTAACATAATTTTTTTTAATTCAATCATCTAATGATTTAACATTCAAAATACTAAAATATGCAAAAAACCTAAGCTCACAAATGAGAACTATTGCTAAAGCTCGAAGTCTTTATCAAAAAAATCTCAACTTAATCATAATTAATTTATTTCAATAAATTGAATTTCTTTTCTTCAATATAAATGTTCTAAATTTTATTTGAATACAGAAATTAAAACAAAGCATTTTTCAGTGTGAAAAAATTAAATTTCAAAACTATTGAGAATTTTTTGAGCGATTCGGAAAAAATTAATAAAGAACTGAATCAAATCGAATACTCACTTCGTTCTGTAGTTCAGGTACATAAATGTTAATGTAAACTAAATCTTTAGATTCATTTGGATCACAATTATGTGCACAATTGCTTTTTTCGTCATCAGGCGAACGCTTCATCATAATGACATTATCGGCATCAAAATTCCTATAAAATAATTTATTTAATGAAAAAACAGTTAATGTTTCAGGTTTTTTGTTTGGTAAAAATCCCACATTTTCAACCCAAAAGTTTTAAAGACAAAACAGTTGAAAAATTCCATTAGAGTTGAGTTAAGGAAGTTATTAAAAGCAAATTCGAGAGTCTTTTAAATCTATTTTTAGTTCATAAATTTTTTTTGAACTATTAGTGATGAATTGAAGCTGAACTTAATTTTAAATGTATTTAGAATTATATTTCAAGCTTATGAAAAAATAGATTAAATTTATGAAAAAATATTTACCGCATTTTAATAAAAAATAAAATTAAAACTTCACTATTAATGAAAAAAATTTTAACTGAAAATAAAGATTTATTGAATTTCTAATCAAAGTCAAGTTTGCAACTTTATACCGATTTTTCAAAAACAGATCATTTATCCAAATATTTGAAATATTAGAAATGCGATATATTTTCATTTTAAACATTTATTTGACTTCAAAAATTCATCGATCAATTACTACATTATTTTTATTGAGTTTTATCAATAAACGGATTGTATGCTTAACAATGTGAAAATTTGATAAGAAGCATATTATGTAATAAGTGCTCTTACAAATCAATCATAAAATATTTTTCAAAAAGAAAGTTTAGATAAACTTAAAAGCATTTATCTTACGAGTCAGTTGTCAAGCATTTATATTGTGTTCATATCAAGACTTGAATATTTTTACTAAACATTTTCGTAAGCTATCAGTCAATTAAGGCTTTATTTCCGCATATTTTCTCAAATTTAATATTTTTCACATAATAAATATGATATTTTATGATAAATTAAACACTCTTAATTGATTTAAATTATTATCATAAATTATTCATAGCATGACATTAACTAAAGCATGAAATTTATCATTTTTAATGCACTTTCATTAAAGATTTAATTTTAAAGTTTTGTTTAAATGATTTTTTGAAATTAAATTTTTCTATAAATATTTTAATAAAGTTAACTTTATTATTCTCATGTTTATATAGCTTTATTCAGTATTTATCATTGAAAACAATAATCATGAGATAAAAATTTTCTTTTAAATATCAATAAAAAATATTTTGTTAATGCTTGAGATCATGTTATTTTCATTTAAATATTAAATTATGACTTTATGTACATGAATACAAATATAAAATTTTCAAATTAACCATTAAAAAATTTAAAAATAGAATAATAATAGAATAATCAATACTAACATTAACGGAAGTGATAAAACTTTTTAATGGATTAAATCAATCAAAAGTTCGATTGTTTCTCAAATCAAATATAAGATTAATTAGACATAAATCAATAACACTTTAACTACAATAAACAAATCCTTTTATAGATTTTTAAGTCAATTGAAAAAAGCTTCTCATGAGAAAGTTTTTTTTTATAACTAACTCTTTGAAAACAGTAACAAAAATTCCATTAAAAATCTTCTTACTTGTGAGCTATAAAATAATTTTTCTCTAATTCAGAATCAATTAACGCTAGAAAGAGATACTTGAGAATCATGTAATTAAAATAAATAGCATTGGGTTCTAAATGGCATCTCGTTGTGCCACTACATCAACATTTAATGTCATGAATATAAAAAAGTTAATTCTCATCGTGAGTTCAGCAACATTTGAGATTTTATACAATACGTTGATATTTATGATAAGTTCAACTTTCAAATATTTTTCCTTTTATTCACAATGCATTCTCTTATAACAACATCAAAAGTGCATCAATGAATTGCATTATATTATTAAAGTCAATATTTACTCAAATACAATGCATGGTTATCATGAAATTTTACCTTTACTTTATTATAAGCTTAATGAAGAGGTAAAATTCCAATAATTCTTTTCTGGAATTTATTTATTTCACTGAATCATTATAATCACTATCAGAAAAAATGAAATTGAATGAGATTTTTGAAATCTTAACAATAATACACTTCTTTAATTAATTTGATAATGATTTTCATAATAATTAAGGCTCGAGTAAAGAGGATTGGTTTACGACCGAGGTTAGAGTCAGATCTATATCTATGAAGGATTTCCAGTTGTATTCACAATCAAATATTTTAATATACTTGTAATCATTTCATGAAAGTTCAAAATCTCGAAAATAAGATAAAAATTTTGTTTGTCATGAAATTATTGAAATAATCAGTTCTCATGTAAAAAAAAATTCAAAGAAAAAATGATTTGATATAAAAGTCTAGTCCGATATTAAGTGTAAGAATAACTATCAAAAGAATATAAAAAATGAGATTTACTCTCACAGTCTCTTTATGAATAAAATATACAAATTGAGTATTGAATGCCTTACAAGTTAGAGTGGAGAACATTTTGTCGAAACCTGATGTCAGACAACACGTTTCGTAAATCCAGACTGAATTCAGACACTATAATAACTTCAGAATTCTCATAATAACTCCTACAGAACACCCAACTCTTTTCGGAGGCAATTATGGTTTGGGAAATATTATGCAACAAATAATCCTTTAAGAAAATGATTTTTGATTTATTTTCTTTTTGTCATTAAGTTATAATGATTTTTGAAAAGACTTAATACTTTATCATCTATTTTTAGAATCAAAATATCATCATTACTTTTCATTAATATTGCCAAATAAATGAAGTTTTTTGCTAAAATTTATTTTTAAATCATATTATTGGAATAATTTAAATTCCAATCAGAATTAATGCAATTTTAATGAATTTTATAGAAAAGAATTTTGGTTTTTAAGTATTTTGAAAGATTAAAAATCTTATTTTTCCGAAGAAAATTCAACATTAGTAAAGAGTTAAGAACATAAATATTAATTAAGCTTTAATACGATATACAGTTAAACATTTTAGAGATTATACAAATTTCAAATCTAGATAAGCTAAAAATTATATAAAAATAAATTGTTAACTGAAAAGTTTTGATTAAATTATTAATTTCCTGAACAAATTTTTGTCAAAAAATAACGAAAAATAAATTAAATACCTTTTATTTCCATTAACAGAGGTTTGTATACGGAATAAAGTCACAAGGAGTAAAAGATAGAGAAAATTAATGAAAATAAGAAGTTCACGTCAAAAACCAAATTAATGACTCGTATTGTTTTAAGACTCAATGATTCCTTCGGAAAGAAAAACTTCCAACTGTTCCACAGCGAGAGAATTTGTTTATTGTTTAGAAATTAATGCATAGATAAGTGCCTAACATAACAGCTGAAATGCTTCAGTATCTATGATCAGAAGCCATGAATCAGAGATTAAATAACTCTTGAAGTTATAAAAAAAATTAGATTAAGAAACTGTTAATCACACGTGAATATTGACTATTGTTTTAAGTGGTGAAACCTTGACTTCAATTGAAAGTTTTTTATCTGCACTATTTATGTGAGAGGATTACTAAAAAAGTAAGCGATAGTTTGTTATCGTATTTTTGAAGCAATTTATTATTGATTGATCGATGGGGTAAAAAATGCGCAAATAAATGAATATCGAAAGTACACAATTGCTTAAACACCTAAAGCTATATTTTAAATACAAGTTTATAGTATATTGAACTTTAAAATGTTAATTATGAAAAAACTTTCAGTTTAGAAACTTTGCACTCTTTCTATTGATTAACAAATAATTATAAAGCAATTTTCTAAACATATGATGTTATATGTATTGAATGGATAATTAGCGTAAACAAAATGATTATCAAATTTTTTGGCTAAACTTTAACTTTCAACGAGTTGTTTAAATGTTTTTCGTGATCAAGTTTATGAGTTTATCAATGTTTTCAACAAAGCTAAGGCCAAAAAATTCTTTCTCTTTCTGAATGTTAGTTTCTAATGGACTCAAAAAGTTCTTTTGTATAAATGTCATGAACAACAACTTGAAAAAACATTTCTGATATGTCGCACACGACAAAACGTGAACATCAAATCATATCAAATTGAATCAAACTCTAAATGCATCCCATTTTTAAACATCATTAGTTGAAAAATGTAAAGCAAAAATTCCCATTAGTTGTTAAGCTCATCATTTGATGTTCAAGTCATTATTCAACAAACTCTATACTGAATAAAGCATTTTTATCGGAATGTATGCCCTGATAGCTGTTTCATGCGTTCATTGTACACATGCTACAAATGCTAATCAACAATAACCCATCAGTCAGTGATTCAAAATGTTTGCTAATCCTTGATTTGCCCAAAGCTCTAAAAAATTTTGGAATCAACCCTTTAATTGACTTGTAATCAAATAACTCGTTTCGTGATATTCACGATCCTAAACAGGGGCTCAGCTCATGATTTTCGAATCAAGACCCTTCTGGAAAGATTTAAAAAATGGACGAATAATTTGATAATTATTCAATTTGAGATTTTTTATGCATAACTTCTTAAATACTTGAAATTGCAAAAATAAACTCATTTTTGCATCCGTACAACTCATACATGCAATAATGTGTATCCCATAATACAATTTTATGTTCATACAAATCACCTCATCTTATCCATTATAAATTTTGGAAATCATATCTTTTAAATCAGATAACTTTTAATTTTCTGGATTAATTCAAAAAATTTTCAAAGAATAATGAGAGCTAGAATTTATTGAGTAATCCTAACTAACTAAGAGAACTGAAATAAATAAGAATCATGCTGAATATTTATTTATTGAATATCACTCTAATTATCTGAGATTTTGTTTCATAGCAATATTCGAGTTAAATCTAAGGGCAAATACTTTTTGCTACTCAAGAATTCAAAGAATGGTAAACACTCCAGGAATTTTGCAAAATTGTTATTATTATATTGAGATTATGATGAGATAATATAAAATTAATGAATAAATTTTCTGTTTTGATTAGTGCTGCTGTTAATTAATGATTAATTTAATAAAACAGGAGTAGTATTTCACTCTCAGTTCTCAGATTCTAATATAAAGGTGAAGCGTATGATAAACAATTTATTGCATGAATTCTATATCACGAGCAGTAAACTATGATTTATTAAGTTATTTGCTCAACCCTTCAACTTGAATTGAGCTTAAATCTCAAATAATATACTATGAAAGCTCATAAAATAATATTTAAATAAAAAAAATAAGTTTTTAACAAACTGGAATCGACTGAACACACGTTCACGAAATTAAAGCAAACCTTTTGGAACAAATATCAAAGTGAAATCGATAACAGATATGTTCTCAGAAATCAGTTACAGTTTTCTTCAGTGAAATATTTAATTTTATTAATTTTTCAATATTGTAAGTGAAGATTTTTTTATAATTAAAAACTATAGTCTTAAAGCTGTTCAAAATTTTCTCATGATCTTCAACAACAATTCATTGTTGTTTATAACACAAAATAAACCCCTTTTTATATTACGAAATATCAAAATACTTCGCTGAAAATGATTGACTTTTAAGTGAGAATTTAGTCATTAAATGTGGGCTTTTCTTCACATGATTCTCAATTCATTTTTAAACGAGAAAGTGATGGAAGAAGAGAAACGATTGTCTATTATAAGGAGTAAAAGTGTTTGAAGAACACTCTCTTCCGCACTGAATGAGTAGTAAACCATTTTTCTCTGCAATGTTTATACTAAACGTTTGAGTACTCTCTTCAAAGGAAAACAAGTTTTTCCTTTAAAAACAATCATTTTTTAAATCATCAAATCTTTGAAATTTAGTGATGTATTAATCAAATTTTCTGGTCATTCAACTAGACTTTCAGTTAAAAATCATGTTTTAGATAGAATTTTCTGAATTCATTATTATTATACCATTAGATTGTAATGACTTAACAGAGAAATCTGTCTTCAAATTATCAAATTTCAACTTTCATTACCTTTTAATGTTATATTTAATTCAACTTTTCAAACACTGAATCCTTATCTTAAACTCAGTTTACTATAAAGAGTAGAGTTTATATTCTTCACTATTTAATAACAGGAAACTATTCATGGGATTGAATATAAGATATGAAGAGTTCAGATACTCGAAAAAGAAGAGGAAAATATATATAAAATTATCATTTGTTATAATTGAGAGTATATTCAAAGTTCATTTACATTAAAATATATTTTCATAAAATATATATTTAATCAGGACATGAAATGATGTTAAAAATCGATCAAAAAAAAATTCATGTTAATTAATAATCAAATATCATTCAAATTCATTTAAATCTCAACTCAATGTTTAAATCAAACACTTTTAACACCATTTCTGTCTGAAGAGAAAGATTTGAATATAATTTTGTCAATTAAGGGCTGCGCCTAAAAATCAAACTAATAAATTGGATTTGAATTCTAGTATCGATAGTATCTATTAATTTAATTATAATAATCAAAAGTAGTTTTCAATGGACTTAAAATCTTGTCCATAGTTTTTATTACCCATAATGTGTGTTAATAGTCATTGCAATCTATTATTCAAGTCGGAAAACAGTCTGTGTTAAAACATTTAATTCAAAACGTTTTGGGTCAGTCACGAAAATTATAGTTTTCATTTGGGGTTTGATTTTAATTTTTTGTTTCGCTTCTGACACTTCACAATTAGTCTCTCTTTCTTTATCTCGTTCTTTAATAAAGGGGTTTTTGATATTTTGATTTTAGATATGAAAATGTTTTTTAAACTCATTTGAATAATTAGTATAAGTTATCGCACATCTAACAGATGTATTGTTTCAATATAATGACCAAATTATACGAAACTCAAGCTGTAAATGAGTAAATTATAGCGAATTAAATTCGATTTTAAGCGTTTTTTCTATTATGAAAACAAGAATAATAAATATATAAATCATTAGTTTTCAGATACAGAGAAAGTGTATATGAGATAAAGTGAAACTTTTTTATTTCAATAAAATTCTCAAAAATAGAAATTTCTCTTTTACAGAAAATAAGAATATTATCATTAAATTTTTTTTTTATTTTTTGGCAAAGTATTTAACATATTAATTATCAGTCATTAAGTTGATGGAAAAATCAAGTTAAGAACGAAAATTCATGTAAAAAGAAACCAAATAACAACAAAAGCTTATGTTTTCCAGACATTTGTTGCATATTTTATCATATTTTTGACGAAATAAACTTTTTTATTAACTTGATTTTAGTTTAATGAAAGGGAAAAACTATCGATATATGGGTTGATCGACTATTCATGCAAGTCTACTATTAGTACTGTTATTAAAAAATTAATCATTTTATCAACATATTTATTACGAAATCAACGTTTGAAGGTTAGAATGAAAATGATAAATATGAGCAAATTACGAAAATAAGCTATAAAATCGAGACACCTTTTGAAAGAAAAGTATATTTAACACAATTATTCACTTTCCCACACCATTTCAATGTTAATATAAATTTTTTCTTGAATTACGAGTCAAAATGATAACAAATGGGCAGTTAATTTATTCTTATCAATAGGATTCTTAATGACATGAAATATATAAATGAATGTATTCTGATTATATTGAGTAAGTAATGGAAATGCTGTAATTCCTTTAGGATATCAATAATAAGTAGTGCAGGGCATCGGTTCTCGAGTCTCGATCGAAAATTTTCTTCTCGAATCTCGATCGAGGCATCCTCGAGACTCGTTTGAGTCTCGAATTTGAAATTTAGGGAAGTTAATTCGAATATTTCAGAGATTTTATTGAAAAAAAGTAATAAAAATTGA
>JAQFXV010000584.1:0-20269 GCA_034694065.1 Camisia spinifer
TTGAAATGAAATAACAGATAATGAATGAATGATTGATAAGAGAGTATAGATAGTCAAATATTTAGAAAAACCTAAAGCTCTAACTTTGATTCATAGATTGTGAGTTAAATTATTTTAAAATCAAATTTGATAAAGGTTTCAAAAGTGAATGATTTTATTAATTCATATGGTGAAAAAATATATCGATTGCGAACCCAATTATTTCTGTAAATATAATGATTGCAGATATTATGCAAACTCTTCAGAAGAAATAATTGAACACATGAGTGAAAGACACAAACTCTTTACGTGTGATATTGAGAACTGTCACAAATGTTTTTACAAAATATTGGTGTGAATTGAATGGATGTCTTAGTAATGCTTTGTCTCATATTCACGATCAACATATTTGTCCCAATCATAGCATCGGTTTCAAAAGATTACAAACAATACCTACAATTAAATTAAAAATTAGCTCAATTTTTGGCCAAAGATCTGAAACCAATAGTTGAAAATCGGTCACAAATCAAACACAAAGTAATCAAAATGAATACGTATGCAAACGAACCAAATGTGAGACGGAATTGAATGTGAGTAATGAACAGAAATCTAATAGAGTTACTGTAGGAATAAAATCGCTGAATCAATCTCGAACTGAGAGCAGTTTTCAAAAATGGAATTCGTCTGAAGTTCAACCGGTTTATAGTATTGAAAACTTTGAAAAGTATAGCGAAAGAATAAGAAAAAATGCAAAATCACTTTATCCTTGCATTCATAAGGACTGTTTGAACTCAAAAACAGGAAAAAGTTATAGAACTAATTATAGAAAGGATATGATTCGACACATTCGTACACATACTGGAGAAAAGCCTTTTATTTGTCGAGTAAATGATTGTGAACGCAGTTTCAATGTTTTCAATAATTATTACGTTCATAGAGAAAGAATTCACAAAATATGTAATTAAATAAATAAAGACATTTATTTTCTTTGACATTCTCGAAAAATTAGTCAATTTTTTAATAGAATTTAAGTAATAAACTAAAAATTTTAATTTAAATACATTTTTAAAAATTTCTTGAAATTTCAATACAATAGAAATGTAATTGTTTTTCATTCAATTTAACAAGAATTAAATCTATAAAAAAGACAACATTTACTTATAATTTAATCCTTTTAACACTTAATTTACAATTAAGTTAAACAGAAGTTTTGAAAAAGTTGAGTGATCTTTGATACAAAAGCTGATAATAATATAAATGCAAAGTTATAAAAACATTTATTCAATATTTTTATTCAACGAATTTCATATACTTCTGAGAAAATTCAAATTTTAATTATAAAATACAGAATCAAATATAATTAACAAATAATTTTTAACCTCTTTATACTCAGTGAAAATATTGATTAGTTCTTAAAAATGAAAATATAATGAATTATTTATATATTAAATTCCAATCACTTTTGATTTCATAAGAAATCTTGTTCGAGGAGTGCTTTTTCTTATAAGTTATTTAAAAATAAAAGAACGCTCACAACAATCGAAGCCTTAATTAGATGAGAAGTAATACCTGTGAGAAAGAGCGCAACTATTAATCGTTATTCTTTTTTCTAACTTATTAATAGTATTAAGTTTTCACATTTCACTTGTATTAAGAATTTAAAAACTTATTTAATATAATCGTTATTCCATTTAAAATTAATTTAAGACTCACTTTAAGGCATGTTTGAGAAAAATTAATTCATAAAAATAAAGAATATGATTAAAAAACTCAATAAATATCAAAATGTTTCAAAATCTTCAAGTATTGGAGCGGAAGATAAGTCAATGGCTAAGCATTTAAGTGATGTTTCGACTGCTTTGCCGTCTATTATAACAGTTGAAAGCTTTGACAGAACAGTCAATCAATTTTCAGATATTGTTGAGTGTGAGGACACGTCTGGTATCAATGATTACAAAATAATGGCTCAAAACATACCGAATACTCAAATATCATCACAAAAGATAACATCAAATAAAAATTTGCAAAAACAAGAAACAGATTTAGAATCAGAAAGTGTTTCATCAAATCGTTCGACACTTAATATGAATTCATCGCAAACATCAGTTAATAATAATTCAAATAGTTTTGGCACTAATTATGGATATAATCCATACAATCAGTTCGGATATTATTCTCAATATCCATATAATGCGATGCAATCAATACCACAAAATACTCTTCCGATTATTTGTCCGTTTTGTTCAATGACTTCAATTCCTATTTATGGACCGATTCCTATATCAGCCAATCCTTCTTCAGAGTCAATGATGAATACGTTTGAAATAAATGGCAATCGCATAACACCTGTCACTCCTTCGCAAGTTATCTCAACTCCAATTCCTCTAATTTATGTCTATCCTTACCATCAAAATGAGCCGAAAGTCAACTCTGATTTCATTTCAACACAAGCTTTGCATCAGAACTAAATGTTCTTCTATATTGACATTCATTCAGTTTAAACTTTATTAAATTAAAGTATAATTTTTAAATAAACATTAATTAACTTAAATTTTATTATTCATTAATTTGAAAAAATTCAATAAAAGATATCTTTATTAAGTTTTTCAAAAATATTCGTTAAATTATGAATTGACTAATTTATACTCAAAGACGAAATAAGGAAAGACTCAAAAAGTTTTTAAAAAAAAGTTTCTTGTCTTTAGTCAATCAAAAGAGGAAATGTGTGATCACCACAAAAATAGTCTATTGATCTGTATTTAAATTATTAATTAAACTTCAGAAATGCCATCTAAAACCTCATAATATTTTCAATGCATGCATTACTGTATTGCAGTGTTTGTATTGTAAATGTCGCAAAATAAACAATTTCAGATTCTGTTTCTTCCAGACCTGATGTATCTGAGGTTAAGGCCTAACTTCTCTCATAGATCATTAAAATGCCAACGATTTAATGTATTTATTCAACGGAGAAAGTACTGAAAGCCGCGTCCATTTCATATTTTCACCCATTGAGCCCATTAAAAAAAATTTTAAAAATATTTTCACTCTTTTTTCCACTAAGATTTAGAAATTATTTTTTCTTAAATAAATGAGGTATTGGATGGTCTTTTATTTAAACATTTAATCAGACTTTGCATATCTACAGACGATTTTTAGATTTTCAGACTTTTACCCTTTTCTATTAAAGATGTTTTTTATTAGAGAGAAAATCATTCAACACTTGTTTACAGAATAGTTTTTTAGTATTGAACACAAAACATGAATTTTTTGGTTTTTATAATAATTTTTAGATTAATTTTGGCGAATATTTGCTAATTTGATATAAAATCTAAAGAAATACTCAGGAGTTATCTGTTCCGATTATACAGGTTCCGTTTTGCATTCGTAGAAAGTGAAAAAGCGCTTATTAAAAGTATTGAAAATACTAATAGCGCTCAACTTTTCAATTATAAGATCTGTTCGCGTCCTTCACGATCGTTGCTATGTATAATCGGAACAGATAACTCCTGTACTGTAGTGTATAAAATAAGTGTTACAATAAATAGCTTTTATTGTATTAAATGATTTACACAAGAGTGACTCTCATATTGACAACTATAGAAACGCCCATTAATGCTATGCTTAAGCATAGCTAAAAGTAGTACTGATACTGATGTCAACTCAAATATCATTAGCTTTTAATTTGTAAATATTGGTTAAAATTACTCTTAATATTAGTGTTATTTCGTTTAAAATGATTTATTAATTATTAGTTTAATTATTAAAAGTGTAATTCTTTTATATAAAACTATTAATTTTGATATAAATTGAAGAAAAACTATAATAAGTTTTTATTAAAAGGTATTTTTGAAACATTATTGAATTGTATGAATTGTATAACGAAATAATGAAATATTTTGATTGCGTAACATATTGTAAACACATAAACACTTGATTCGTGTCATTAATTATATTAAAATTATATTAATTATACTCTTTATTTGATCTAATTTTTAGATCTAATTATAAATAAAATAAAATAATGTCTTATCGCGGATATCAGTCAACTCCGGGCGGAGACGCACAGAATGAATATTCAAAACATTCACAAACAGTGGCCGCAAATGTACAGAAAATATCACAAAATGGTATTTAAATTTTATTATTATTTTGATCATATTTTCGATTATTAAACTAATTATATATTAAAGTGAATCAAATGCAGCGAATGGTTAATCAATTGGGAACTTCTCAAGACTCGGAAAATTTGAGATCACAATTGTGAGCATTTTTAACATCTTATTTTTTATTATTTTCTATTTGTTAAGTCTAAGTATTAATCTATTGGTTTTATTAATAAGTATTTAATATTGAAAGTGTCATAAATTTGATTCTTAAAACAATTGAATGAAAATTGAATTACTGATTATTAATTAATTAGACATCAGGTCCAGCACTACACCAATCAATTAGCCCGAGACACGAACACCAGTCTTAAAGAGTTGGCACAATTGCCGCAATCGACTAATATTTCAGAACAGGTTCAAAATTTATAACAATTTATTTAAATGATTGAAATAAATGTTTAATTATTAAATGAACAGAAACAGAGACGAATGCTTCGCGAAAGGCTTACTAATGATTTTTCAGAAGCACTTAAGAATTTTCAAGTAATTCAAAGAACAGCCGCTCAGAAAGAGAAAGAGAGTGTAATCCGCGCCAGAGCTAACTCGGGACTCAATTCGGTTTGTCTTCATTTATATGACCAAAAATTTCTAAATAACTATTATTTTGAACTGAATTAATGTAATCCTTATAGAATACCTTCGATGACGAAACGACAGGACGCGGACCTTCCAATCTCATTGATTTGCAAAGGTTTGATTCAATGCTTCAATTATTTGAGTGCTAATAATTCTGACTCAACTAAATTTCTTAACAAATAGTCCTCAATCACAGCCTCAGGCAATGCTACAAATCGAAGAGGAATGTGACTTAGAATCACTTCGAGATCGCGAACAAGCGATTCGTAAGATAGAGTCAGATATTGTTGAAGTGAATCAAATATTTAAAGACTTGGCAACAATGGTTCACGAACAGGGAGAGGTCATCGATAGTATTGAAGCTAATGTTGAAACAGCTTCTATTCAAGTACATGAAGGAACTCAACAATTATCTAAAGCTAGAGATTATCAGGTATTGCTTTCATTATAATTGTTAGAAAATCCATTCTTTTGCTTCAGATGTTTTTAAATTTAGTTTCATTTTATTATGTTTTATATTATTTTTTAGAGTCGCGCCAGACGTAAAAAGTTTCTTTTGATAGTAATTCTTGTGATAATTCTTGCTATTATTATTGCCGTTGTTTGGATTGAAAGTTCGTAATAATTTATAACCCGCATGACTGTTAACAATAGTGTCTATCATATAACGATTCGTTTCAATTGCAATTGAGTCGGATATTAATACCTTTACTTCATTTATTAATATATTTTAGGCTAAAGCTCGTCGAAAAACTTGTTTATTAAGCACTTTATTCGCATCTGTGGTTCTTCTGATTCTAATAATTTTATGGTTATCTCAATAACAATAAAACAAAACATTCCTATTATCACTATTTTAGTTTCAATTTAATGTATGGTTACTATTATTTTACAATTTGAGCCTCTCTTTAAGTCTCAATTCAATTGAAAATTGAAAAATAATTGAACCTCAAAATGCAATATAAGAAAAACTTATATTCACACTAAAGCTTATCAGAAAATATTTATAATATCTTAAATAAATTATGAATTTTAATTTGTTTTTATTTGAAAGTAAATAATATCATAAATTAATAAAATATATAATTGTATTGTGTATTAGTTTTTAGTTATTAAATGAATAAAATTATTTAGTTATAAATTTGATAAATTATTATAGTATTAAATTTGAGGTTTTCTTTGTTTATCATAGTTTTTAATGAAATTATATTTTTATATAATATTTTGACTTATATTTAGTTTTTGACTTATTTCAAATTTAATTTAAGTGAATAATTATAAACATATTTATTGTAAACTTAATTAAAGTTTTAAAAAATTACGTTTTTTATGTGAAATTCATTATAAGCTAATGTTTATATATTTTGGCGCCAAATGTTATTTGTTTATAGTCTTCGCCATAACTCTTAACCGTTTTTAATATGCATTTATTTTAATTGAATTTATTCTTAATTAATATTTATATTGATTTCTGATTTTGAATTAAGACAGAAATGCCTAAAAATAATAGTAATAGTGTTTCAAATGAAAGAAAACGATCGAAAAGAAGTGTTAAGGCCTTGAAAGGCAGTGATATTAATGTCAATAAAGTTAATGATAATATTGGTATCAATACTAATGATAACAAGTTATCGAAGAAGAGAGTGTTGAAAAATAAAATTATTAAATGTGATAACAATAACAATAATAGCAATAAATCTGAAGGAGTGTCTGAGAAAGGTTTGATTTGTGTTCAGAAAAGGGTTCGAAAGAGTGTTAGAAAAAGTGTAATAAAACCAAAAGATGACAAACAATTAGACATTAATTCAAGGTCTTCGTCAACAACAGCACAAAATTGTGATAATAATAATACCATAGAATCTGTTTGTATTTCAAAAGATGAGAATAGTTTGCAAAACAATACAACTCTTCGTCGATCGAATCGTGTGAGAAAAGCGACGCAATTGTATTCACAAGAAGTTAAGCCTAAAAATAGAGTCAAAACTAAACAGTTAAAGACACAAACATTGGAAGCGATTAATGAAAAGTCAAATCAAAATAATTTGGAATCGACTGAAAGTGAAGAGACTTCGGATGAAATAAAAGCTATAATTAATTCATTGATCGCTAAAAAATCAAACAAAAAGAGGAAAAGTATTGGCAGAAAAAGTATCGGAAAATCAAAGTTTCGGTTAAGAAACTCTTTGAATAACTATAAAAAGTTGAATTTTGTCGAAAAAGGAAATTTAGAGATTTTGCACAAAAAATTAGGACTTATTTCAAAGCGTTTGTCTGTTATTCCAGAATCTCAAGAATGGTTTGAAGACTCAGAATAACGATTAGAAGTTAATAGAAATTCTTTATTTAAGATAAGATTTAAGGCCAGTTCTTAAGACTCGTATTCATTATAAATAATTAACATATTTTTAAGCATATATTTCGACAAATACTGATTGTCATTAACTTTTATTTCATTTTGCTTTCAACCTTCAAAAACAAATTCTACAAAACTTTATTATTTTAATTATATATAATTATAATTTTCTCAACATATTCATTAAATCTATTAAATAAAGTGAAATCTCTTAATATTTTTAATTAGTATTAATTTTTGGTTTCTTTTAAGATAAATTCAAATTTTAATTGAGATCTTTTCAAAATTGATTACAATATTATTAAATTTAATATTATTATTGTGTATAAAGTTGTGAATCAACTCATAATAATACCAATAAAGAAAAGTTAATTTTTATTTTAGTTTATTCTCAAATCCATTGTTAAAGTAATTTCAAAAGTTTTATTTCTTATTACTTATATATCACCGAATATTTGAAACTTTTTGCTAAAATTTTCTTTTCTTGAATATTGAGTCAGTCGTGCATTACTTTGAAAATGTTTTATTTTCTTTTAGCCTTAAGTATAAAATTGATTGCATTAAAAACAAAAATAATTGGATATAAAGTGAACTGCAATCATATGACGTATTACATAATCAATTTTCTGCACAGTCTCTCTGATAAGCAGTTTTGCAACTCTTAAACAGTTAAAAGCAGTGAAAGAGAGGTGACTCGTGAGCAGCTGTACTGTAGTGTACGTTCACTACAAAACAAAACAAAAACCAAAACAAAACATAACGCAAATGCGATTTATCTAAAGATCCAAATATCAATAATAAGTGACTTTAATTTATTTACTGTGAACTCTGATTGAAGTTTGAATTGTTTTTGATCGAAAATCTATAATAATTGTTGAATAATTAGTAAAGATTTGGTTAAATAATGCCATTCATAGGTAGAGACTGGCGATCGCCCGGAGAAGTATGGGTTAAGACAGATGAGGGCTGGGAAAGAATGAAACTCTTGCAAAACTCCGAAATTATTCGTCATCACATTCATCAACAGTAAGTCTGAACGTAATTCTATCTATAAATTCATATTTCAATCAATAAATTCCTTAAAGTGTTATTTGTTTTTGATTGCACTTAAACTCAATCGATTTGATTGTAGTTCAAGTCATAAGACTTACTATACGTTTATGTTTTCCTCTTTAATAAGTATTGCATTATTGTTTAGTTTTATGAATATAATCAAAGAGTAATCCATTTTCTTGAGTACACATATATTGTATATATTTTTCATCAAAGATTAGTATTCGTTTTTATTCAGTAACGGAATGTTTCACAATTTGTTATCTTTAATATCAATACACTTTTTCTTTCAATGAATTTTTGATCTCATTTTATGTGTTATCAAATTTTGAGTTCATTATTAAATAGCTCTCGTTCTTAACTAATATTTAACTAAAAAAACGATTAATTTTCTTGTAAACGTTCACAAGTATTTCATATTTTTTTTTATATAAATATCCGAAACACTAGATTTGTGTTGAAAGAGACGAACAAAAGACCAGACCTTTTGTAATAATAGAAAAAAATGAAAACCTTTATTACAAGCAATTAAATAACTCGTTCAATGCGTTGTTGACTTTTCTGAGGAAAAGTTTAAGTTTTAAAAGTTATTCCGCTTTAATCTTAATTTATTCAATAGTATTACTTAATATTCCTCGTATTACTTCTTCAGCAAATTTTTAATTTTGTTTAATTGACTTGAAATCAAACTGAAATAATGTTTTCGTAAAACTTAAAATCTCGTAATATTTGATTTGTTACTTATCTTTAGTTTAAATCTATTTAACAGTCTGTCTTTGAAATGATAATTCTTTTTATTGAAATGAGGTCTCGACATAAAAGTTTTGAAACATATTTTGAATATAAGCTTTTTATAATTGTAATAATTAATATCCTATTTGACAATAATATGAATCATCAATCATTTGTCATTTTGTTATTTTAAGTGTTTGGCGTTTATCTCCGTTATATTTTTCCTCAAAGAAATCATTTAATAATCAGAATTTTATCATAAATTACTGTTATTTATAATTCGTATTTACAATAGAGGTTAATGCCTATCAAACTCAATATACACATAAAGGCTTGAGACTGACTATAAATTTTATCATTAAGTTTCGCTGATATTTGTTATCATATGATATTGTTTAGGATGTTGACAGACACTTAAAAACATAAGTTTTTTCCCTAATATTTTTTCTATATTTTACTGCATAATAACTAAATAGTAATTTATTGCTATAAATGAATATTAAGTTCAAATTAAAGTAAAGGAATTTTAATTTAATATTTCAAATGGATTTTCTGATAGCAAGTGACGAACTTTCATATTATTAATTTAATATTATAACTAATTTATTATAAGAAATTGTAGGATTGATTTGTGTAAAAAATAAATCAATAGTTACTGATTTATTATGGTTTGAGATTGAATTAAGTTTTGCGAACCATTTTTGTGTGAATAGTGAATAGAAAAAGCGTTATTTGAACGCAATTTGCAATAGGAATGAAATTGGAAAATATCTATACTTTATACTTAAATAAGTATAAGTTAGCATTAATATTAAGGTAATTCATTGAAACTGATTGCAATGCTTGTGTATTCAACCTTGGCTTAGCATAAGGAACTTATTTAGATAGTGCAAAGAACCTTTTGACCCAAATATTCTATCATTTTTTGAACATTATTGCTATTTCACAGAGAGTGATAGGTATTGAATGATGACTATGAGGTCAATGTTTCACTGGAACCAAGAATAAGTCATAAGTACTTTTATCAGATACAAAGGAATAGCATTCAAATAAAGATTGTGGTTATGCATAAGTTAAAGAATTTTTGTCTTTTTAGTTTCCATGATCTTTGTTTCTATCATATAAGCCAAGTTCATAAGTGCGATACTATCGATAGCATATTATAAGAACTGTTGCACTTCTAATATACACAAATAGAATGCTTTCCTTCTCAACAGATGTAATTTTGGAATCAATCCAGTATTTTATGCATCTTAAGACATGAGTTCATTTATACGGTGTTTATTTTAGATTTTGAAGAACAGGGCAAAGATTCTTGTGATCAGTGGATTACTCTCATAAAGGGTGTAACGTTTCACATATTCTTTTTACTTTTCATATTTTTCCAAAAGAAATGTTTTTTTGGTGATATTTTTCTTTGAAAATGTTTCACGACTTGACTTTTTTATTGCAAACAACAGTTAAGTTGAAACCAGTTTTTGTCCTTTACTTCTGACCTGACACTCGTGTAGGCGTTTTCTTGAATTAGTCATTGCTTTATTTGAAAAGTATATTTAAAAATAAAGAAAATTTAAATAATACTAAATGGAAAGATCAAAGCGTGATAAATAGAATTAAGTGCTTTTCCTCACACCAGTCAATGCAATAATGAAAGACAGGAACTGGTCGTCACATCAAATAAGAGATTGTTATTTCAGTCATACCATAGTTTACAATAATTGCAAACAACATAATATTATGAGGCTTTAAAACGATTTTCATCGCATTAAATAGGATTTCAAGCGATGAATGCAAACAAACCATATGTTCTGAAACTCGATTGTTGTGAAGTCTGACTAATCCTCGATATTTTGTTCGATCCAATGTCATGATTGCTTATAATAATACTGTTGTTATTTCGTAAATAATGACAGACGGTTTACTTGTATTGAATCCTATTAAAAAAGTAGTGCTATGTTTTGATTATAATACGGTTATGGTTTGATTCCCAATTCTAATTGACTCAATCATTGCATAGTTAGTTGAGGACAACTTCCGAAATTGTATTGCAATAGTTCAATGACCTTTCCATTGGAGTCAAACACATGACAATTAGATTAATGCATAATCTTATTAGTGAGAAGACGGTTACACCAGACCTACTCTTTTTCTCTCTCTTACTTAAATTCATTTATCTTTTTATACTTTATTTACAAAAATATTTCATCTGACAAATGATAACAAAAACAGATTTCCTTTCTTTCAAGTAGTTATAAATCTTAATATGTAAATAATTATTGAGATTTAGTTGTGTAGGACGTTGTGATTGTAATTAAGGCACTGTTACAAAAAGATTCAGGTTTAAAGATTAAGTAATAGTCACAATAGTGTAGACACAATACAGTGCCTCTTATATTATTTTTTATCCCTCAAAAATTAGTACTCAACACATCCAAAGTGCAAATGAAGGTTATTGTACCTCAACTTGAGCTTAGATTTTAGAAATAATATTCACTTTTCCCCAAATATTGATAATTAATGACAAATTGTTTAGTAAACGCAAAGTAAATATTAATTCGCAGACTTTAACTCATTTTTAATGGGATTATTAAATAATTTCAAGCAAACTAAACATGATTATAAAACTTAAAATCTAGACCTCAATTAATTATGTAAATTGTTGGCAAACTGTATGCTTTGACTTAATTCTTAAGTGAAAAATTATTCTTTGCAAATATTTCTCGCTTTTAGCAGAAAACTTGATGGAGAGAAAGTGAATTAAATGATTAAATCATGAATTATTCACTGATTCATACGTGTGATTAGAAAATTATGCCTAAAGTCAAGTGAAATTATAGAGTGCATAAACCCTTTCATTCCCTTCCTCTTCGCCTCAAATTTTGAATCACACGCTAAATAGTTATTAACATCTTTTAATAAATATAATAATGTGGTTATTGTTGTTATTGAATGGAAAATATTTGAGATATGATTGCATTTGTTAATAATTGCAATATTTTTTATGATTCTATTTACTTATAAAGATCTCAAATGTATTAATAGAATCCGATTCTATTGCTAGAAATCAGGGGTGCATTTAATCTGAATAAACAATAAAATAATTTCTAAACTTAACCTCTCATTTGCAATAAATTAATATCTTATATTCAAAGCAACCGAAACATGTTTTATTCAACTAAATTCTAAATATTTTTATCGATCATTTTTCGCGAAAAGTACTGCCCCACAAAAATTTGAATTTCATTCATAGATCAGATTTAAAAGTGATTTAAAATGCATTAGTTTTAAATAAATATAATTTATGCATTTTATCAGTAATTGAATCTCATTCACATTTATCAGAAATCGAATTTTTTTTTTAGTTAAGACTTATTCAGTTTCTTTTTCTTTATGATTATTTGATTCTTAAAATTCATTATAAATAATTAATTCGATAACCAATTGAAAAAAAGTTTATGGAAACGCTAAAAGTTAAAAATAACAGATTTATTATAGAAGTGTTTTATATTCGCAACTCTGACCTAAAACCAAATTAGTATTTCACTGACCAGTTTTTCACTCAGTTGAGAGAAAATGAATTTTAGGTCAAACTATTATATTCAATGCATATAATATGCAAACGTATATTTTAAATAAAAGTTGACACAATTATCAATTCATTATCAACTTTTTTGAATTTAAATTACTATTTATTTTTGAAGTCAAAATGAAGTATAATTTTTCAAATCATTTTTTCAATTAAAATAATGAAAACTTGACATAATAAATATTAATGGATTCTCATTAATTAAAATGAAATTTGAATTAATTAAGAATTAATTATTGATCACTCGTGACTCGTGAGGATAACATTGATTGATTGTATATTATATAGAGTATATTTTACTCCAATTGTTATCATTAAAATCGCAGATATATTTGTATCAAAATTGAGTGAACAAAAATTAGACTCATTTTAAACGTCACGACACATCCATTTACCTTTTGGTTATCCATGCATTAAAGAATGAATTATTTCCTAAGATCTTATTTAAACTGTTTAAAAGCTACCCATAACTAATTTAATAACGAAATAATTTATTTGCTTCAATTGGTTGGTACTGGTTTTGCACTCACATAACTTAAATGGTTTTGTAGTTTAGCTCATAATAAATAGCTATTATTTTAAAAATAGATAGTAATAGCAATTTTTCAAAAAGACACAAAATTTCTCATCTTTAAAATTATTGTGAGAATAATTAGAATTTATTTTCAAACAAAGCAAAAAATAGTTGACTTTTAATGGAAAAACGAATTGACTGATAATTATTAACTCAGACGAAATTATTGATCATTTCTGATATGGAGTTGTTTTGTCATTAACTTATGGAAAAGTTTTTTTTGGCAAATATATTTGCATCGTTTCTTTTGATCAAAAAGTTTGAAAACTGTTTTAATTAATTGGGTGGAAGTGAAAATTGAAATAGGATTTCATATTGGTATAAAATTAAATTTACTAAATATCACAAATGAATTACAAATATTGACTTAATAAATGATCAATCTTTTGAATCTAATTCTTTCGTGAGATAAAAAAAGTGCAAACCTATAATTTTGAGTTTTTCACAACAAATCCTTGAAATTATAACTGCTTAACAATAAGTTTTCCATTTTAGGTTAAATATAAGGCAAGTTATTTTTCGGAAATCAGTCGACTATTAAATTATAATAATAATAGCATTAACAATAACTAATTTTCATATAATTTGGTTCAATTTGAATTTATACTAATTTGAACGGTGAAGGAAAACATGATTTTATAATTACTTTAAGTTTAAACAACATTTTTAGAATCCAATTATTTTGACCGTAGAAGAAAACTAATAAATTTATGTCATAAGTGATAAGAATTACTATACAATAGAAAAGTAAATTATAAAAACTAGTTCAGCAGTAAAATTAAGATTTTCAAAACTAATCTTTATAAATGAAAACTTATCAATACTTATGAACATCAATTTAATCACTTTTTCATCCAATTTAAGTTTTAAATCTCTAAAAACAACAAAACAATTAGAATTTATTGCATTAAAGCTATAAAAGAGTCTTTTATTCTTAATTATCTAAAATAGAAATGAAAGAAAACAAATGATTCTCGATTTGAATCTTATTTTTCTATTGTTTGAAGATTTGAGTTGAAATGTGAACAAACTTTTCGATGTAAAGAAAATTAAAAATTTTACTTAATCTTTTTTTTGTGACATATTCTGTGCACATCTCTCTCATCACTATTTGATATGAGTATTACTTTTTGAAAGTTGAAATCTTATGGTCTGAGCTTTTACAGGAAGCATTATTTACCCTCATTTAACGGCAAAATGTTGGCCGAATTCCAAGTTTAGTGCGATTTTGAAACGATTTGCCGTTCTATGGATAAAGTTTTTGCTTTAATTTTTTTTCACAAAGTTGGCTTTATATCAAGCCTTTGTGTGTCTTATGGCATATTTCTGTTTCTAAAATTTGCTCTCATATGAGACTCAGCGTCTTGTGATCTTTGTTTATAGCTTTTCTCCAAACAAAAACACAAATTAGTCACAAGTCTTCAAAAAAATAGTCAATTAGCATTGAGATTATTTGCAAAATGATTCAAATTCATGAGCCATTGTCTTTTGGCCCCATTTTATAATTTTTTGAACTAATAATTCAATTGAGTATAACTTAACAATTTTTAACAAATCTTCTATCTTTTGTAGAGGTTTTCCTTCTGTTGATTCCTCGACTGACAGCGATAGCGATGATGACAATAATCGATACACAATCGCAGAAATAATACAAAGATTGCAGAAGAGTTCTTCTCAACCCATTCCTGAATCAATATTACGGGAAACGACAAACAATTTTGTTCAGTGTCAGCCCTATTGTCACGTGACAATAAAATGCACTAAAGAAGTTGCCGGTTATAATACTATTAGCGAAGCATTCTATAAGCTTGACTTTTGCAATGCTATCCGAGATATAAGAAGATTCAATTACGTGAGCAAACTGTTGCATTTGCTCATTACTCAAAATCTCACTTCATTGAGTGGTTGTGCCACAAAAGTGCTCTTCACAATGCTTGAACAGCTCGCCTGGCAGGGTATGGACACAAACATCGCTTAAATTACTATATTTTCACTTCATAATCGATTTTAAACCATTATCTCAATGCATAGAACTTTTTTATGTCTCATGTCTGATATATTCATTTTTTATGAGTATCAGAATAAGGGTAGTAGTCATTCAACTTTATTTATTCTATTTACAGATTTGTAGTTAAATTAAATATAATAATCTCTCTTTCGTAATAATTATTCAGAATAAGTCATTATCTAAGTTATGGTTTGAGTTAATGGTGTGAACAATTAGGGGAAAAAGAAATTGTTTTAAATGAAAGGATAGGAAGTTGTTTTGCTTTTCTTTTGTTATAATATGAGAAATTTGATCATGATTTTAAACCTGCTTTATGTAGTGGCAAGTAATCAGCAAAATATTCACATTCTTCACACATTACTTTATGACCTCAAGAAGATAATGAGAAAATATTATTGTTGGGGACGACCTCTCGGGAGTACTAGACTTTGGGAACAGCACTTGAGAACAATGGAACGAATTTGTCAAATGGCAAATCGTATTGAAATAAAACAGGTAGACATCGATTTTGTTCAACATAAATATTTTTTAATCCCATGTCAGGGTTTAATTTTTTTTTCGATCAATTGTTTTATGCAATACAATAGCCCGCTGAAGACGGAAGCAAACGGTTAACAGATCTTCCCGAAGAACTAATTCGTGAAATACTGTTACGACTCACTGATTATAAAGATCTGATGAATTCTGGTCAGGCCTATGATATAATGCAGTCATTACTCGATGAACAACACATCTGGAGACAGCTCTGTAAATATCATTATACGAGAGCGCAGTTAAGATGGGTTTTCGCTAATAATAAGTCCGATAAAGTCGATTGGGAACAAATTTTCCATCAGCTTCGCAAGTATGCAGTCCTAATCTGACAACATTTCAACTTATTTCAAATCATAATCAATCATAAATCACATTATTTTTGAAGCCATAAATCTTTCAAAATCCCTATTCTTTTATTTTAGGAAATTTGGTCTTAAAGAAGAATATGCCGATTGTTTATTCCTCTGCAGGCACTGTCGTTGCCTTTTTTGGAAGGTATTTATGCTTTTGATTTAATAGTTAATAGTTATATGAAAATGTTTTTATTATAAGTTGACTTAATATAAAACTATGATTAGTCTTATGGTCATCCATGCGTTTATCAAAATCACGTGACTTTACCTAAAGATAAACAAACAGTTAATAAAAACGGAGCGCAATCACAAAACCCCGTTGTTGTCCACAATATGCCTTTCTTTCATCACCCACTTGTTCAGCAATATAATCCTCAACCAAACAATAATCCGCTGGAAAATGAAAATGAAACCGAATCGCTGAAGACTGTTCCTCTTCATATACCTGTTCCTCCGGAAGCATTTCTCAAGTTCTTCTCACTTTGAACTGCTATTGAATTATCAAAAATTTATGGCATAATCAGTTATATAATTATTTATTCGAAACAATAAAATTGATGACAATTTTTATTGATTAGGAAAGACTGTTATTATTGATTTTAAAGCAGCGAATGAACTGATTTTAAAAAAGCCAAAATTATTGCTAAAGTATTATTTGTTAATTCTATACTTGAGTGTATTTATATTATTTGAGCGCAGCATTCATTTTAATCGATTTTTTCGATTAACTTAAATAATCAACTATTTTAAATTATTGATTTTTTCAATTAGTTTTATTGTAATTTTTTTAATTTTAAAAGTTTGCTCAATTGTGATCTTTATTAATCCTGTATATTCACTATTATAGCCGTTGTATTATTATTGCAATGTTTGGTCAAAATTCTTAAAAACATGAGTTAATAATTTATAACTTATTGATTGATCATTTGAAACGAAATTTGGAAAAAGTTCATCTTCAATAAGCATTTTTAAACATTTTTGATAAATGCTTTATCTGTATTGTTGAGCAATAAGTTGAGAAATAGAGAGAACTTTTATAATCAACAAAAAAGAGAAAAAACTATTTGTCATGAATGGTTGTCATATTTGTATTTTTTGTTTACGTTTGATGAGGTCTTAAACTTTTGTAGTTTTTAATTGAGAAAATATCGTATTTTGTTGATTAAAAGTTCGGACTATTAAACTCTCTGTTTCTCAACTTATTGCTCAACAATACAGATAAAGCATTTATCAAAAATGTTTAAAAATGCTTATTGAAGATGAACTTTTCCCAAATTTTGTTTCATTTATTACTTAAGATTTAGTCGTTGTTATTCTTGACTCTAATTGTTATTCTTTACAATGCATTTTTTCAAATAACAGAAATGATAATAACTGATTGTCGTAATCCTGACGAAAGAGAATAATATTTATGTCTAATACCGAAATGAGATTAATTTTAATGTCATTAATAAAGTGATATAATCTAAAAGTCAGATAAGAGTATAAGTATTGATCAGAATTACTTGTAAGGGTAAGTTCATAGGGCTTTCAGTTTGATTGTAACTCTTCTTTCTAAGCATATCAAATGAAGGTAACAATCGAAATATAGTCATAAATAAGCTATAATTAGTCGATCATTTGATAACTCTTACAAGTGATTCAGTTACCAATCCGTGCAATATTATAACAATGAAATCGTAGCTTTTATTTAATATTTTAAGCCATTCTTCCCATAAATGTGTTGAATGTATTATACAAACAGATAAGTTGTACTCAAAGTTTAAATCTGTAAAAATAAAATTATTGAAATTATATTAATTCGAATTATATCTCATTACATTTTTGAATCATATGATTATGATAATTGACTTCATCAAGAAATTAAATTGAAGTCAATTTTTCAAAAGTAACATCTGATTTTAGAAATTTATTTTAAAACTCTCATTATGTGAAATTTGAAAATAAATATCAAATAAATAACAGGTAATTAATGTGAATTCGACAGCAATACACTTAAAATAGGTAAATAATACAACGAGTTTGTATTAGTGTCTGGTTTGTTATTTTATGTGGTGATAACACTTATACTTGAAAATCTGAGATCAAACTAAATCATTATAACGAAAACTTATTCCGAATATATCCTTAAAGTTAAAGAACTTTCAACTCAGTTTCTAAATTCTTATTAAAATCGAAAACTTTGCACTTAAATTTATCTGAAAACCCAATTCATCTGAAAAATATACTCTAATGGATATTAATGAGATTTTTGATACTAATTAGAATTTCATAAAAAATAAATTCTTTTTTATTTTATCTAATATCAGGCTTATGTAATTGCATTCATTATTATACATCTTTAACACTTGTAAATGATAAGCTGTTTCTGTAAAATCTATGCTTAAAATAAAATCACATAAAACTGTATAATAGATAAAATGCGAAATTTCAATTGAGCTAAAAGTCTAAAGCATTACTACTATTCTCCAGTACTAGAAGTTCCGTTTGAGATATAGGCTTTGTTTATAAATTATTATATAATCAATAAATTAAATGGAAAGATATCAATGAAATTTAATAATAACTCGAATCTAATGTATAATTTGTTTGCCCTTCTCATTAATTAAAGAATTTTAGTCAAATAACTAATAATTTTATACAGTAGTTATGATTACTGACTTTTCCGAATAAATAAGTTAACATAAATTTATATATAATGAAAGAATTACTAATTTTCTATTGAAATATTTTTTATATCAAAGTGTATGAGTAATGAATTCAAGTAAAAATTAATTTTGGATGCCCTCAAACATTGAATGCCGAAATTGAAAAGATTACATAATGGATATAAGGGGAGTGAATGCTAACAAATTACCTAAATATGGAATATATGATAGGATAATATACATAACATTGCGATTGACAGAGAAATGCTATTCTCTCTTTTCACTCTTCTTTATAGTCTGAGGTAGTATTGCATCCACTATGACATGATTGAAAATCGGTGAAACTTTTATACTAATTAGAAATAAGATACCGCTAACGCACTCAAAATGCATTATTGGTTCAAAGCTATATACAATAATCGTGATGAAATGAAAGTTGGATATAAAAACGACGCTGATTTTGTATTTGCCATCATTTTGATTAATACAACTTTTCTAGTTTTATCATATCATTCACAATCAATTTCTGAACGATTCTCTTTAGAAAACATCGCTATTTCAAAATGTTAGTCTAACTTACATATTATTTTATCAAAAAAGCTTATTTTTGAGCCAAATTTTTAATTAAAAAAACTATTTTCAGGGTTTCGCCATATTTACCTCCAATCGGACAATTCATTGCACCTCAATTCGGGACAACTAATTCAACGCCCAGACTTTCAGATGATGTTCTGGCGGCACTCGCGGAAGACTTATTGGTTCCAAGAAGAAGACAAGTAATCAATTAATTTTAATTTTATTTATTTATTCGATGCCATAGTTATTGAGTTATAGTTTTAGATTAGAAACCCATTAAGTTTGAAACTTAAGTATAATTTGCCAATTATTATTACACATTTATTTATATTCTATGTTAATTGTCATTCATTATAATTAATATACAGTAGACTTGTTTTATCAAATATTAGTAAAACTATGGGTTCATTAATCATAAGCTAAGATGGGTTTTATACTCTTGTCATTTCATCAATTCATTATCACTGAATTTATTAGAAAATTAAGTTTATCTCATACTTATCTTCAATATTTAAATCAAATCTTATTTGAAATTATGTCAGAAATGTGAAAATTGATAAAATTGAACTATACTTCCTATTGCTTTATTATTTTCATATTTAATCGAAGTTTTAAAAGGAATTCTTGCAAATGCCATAAAAATGATTACCATATTTTGAGCCTCTTATGAACTGTTAAAATCTGTATCTGTTATATTTTCAACTTTACACTGAGTTAAATATTAAGGTCTAATCAAAAGTAATTTACAAACTTGAAAGCTTTGAATAATTAATTGATTTGGTTTACATTGAATGCTCGCTCTTATCTTCAACTGGATTTGACTCAATTGAATGAAATTCAATTCTTAATGAAATGTAAATAGTTTATCATAATAATCAAGACTTATGCCTGCAGTAAACTATCGATAAGTTTGCATCAATTTGAAAGCATTTCTAATTAATGGAATGCAGTTTGGAATCACTCCCAAAATTGAATGCATCATAACTTACTATTATTGAATTTAGTTAATGAGTGCGATAAGATATATACTTTTATGTAAAGCAGATTAAATTTTTTATTTTAGAGAACTGTAGGCAAATCATTAAAATGATAGAAATATTGAGTCATTTATCATTTAATGATTTATCA
>JAQFXV010000585.1:0-20266 GCA_034694065.1 Camisia spinifer
TTTGAATAATTACCGGATTCTGTTTCAATTTTAATAACTTCAAAGCCCTGAAGAAAATTTGAGTTTGAAAAACTCTGATCCTTATCATCATTTAATTTCTATTAATTTTAAGCGAATAAAGAGCTTAAATTTAATCAAGATATTAGACGTTGTTATTTTCTTTAAACCGCGCTTGCAATACATGCTTAATTCGTTGATATAAAGCATCTTAATTGTAGTTTCGCAAAACTTAATGAAATATTATGTGAAAATTTCTTTGAAAATGCAAACTAACAAATAAAGTCGAAATTTATCGTGCATTTTAAAAATATAATAACTATATTATTATTTAGTGCATTGATCAAAATTTTACAGCTTGAAGGTTAGCAATAATAATTAGGCAATTTTCGATTGTCTCTGAATTATTTCATTTAAATTTACTTGAAGTCCAAAAATAATTTTCAGCGCTTTAGTCTATTGATCATTGAATTTGTGTCCGAAACTCATGAGAAGCGCTGGAAATTATTAATTAGAATTCAAATTTTAACTGAAATAATAAGTTGAGATGCAATCAAAAATTACCTAATTATTATTGCTAACTTTCAAGCTGTAAAATTTTAATCTAAGCGCTGAATAATAATTTACTATTTAGTTGGTTGCTTATTATCAACTGTTATGAAGTATAAATATATTCGCATTTTTCAATTTGATTCTTCAACTCTTATATTTTCTCTCATGAATTTATATTACATTTGAAATTATATTATTCTTTTTAATGATTTTCAAAAATAAGTTCATTTGTAGCTCATTTATTAAAAGAGTCTAATTTAGAGTTAGAACTGAAACAATGAACGAAACGCTTCAAGTTTATGACATTCACTTTGCGACTCAATTAGGAACATATTTTTCTATAAGTATCACAACTGAGTTCTGAGAGCTATATTAGTACTAAAATGACTTTCAATAGTAGATCTCATTTTTATTAACTTCAATAATTCATTCCAATCAACATTAATCAAAAAATTCCTATTATATTAAACTATAGAAACCCTTATTATTCAAGTATATATCTTATTATGAGATTCAATTATGAGTATAAAAACTAATTGAGCTGAAAAATACTCATCATTTTTCTGATTTAATAAAAATCTTTATCAATAATAATATTAGTTTTAGTCTCAAGATATCCATTAAAGGGAATGTTGATCTTTAGTGACATTCTAGCCATCAATATAACAACAAATGGTGCGTTACATCACTACAAAAGAGTAGACTATATATCTATTGAACTGACTCATTGCCATTTTTTCAAATCTCTTTTTTTCGAATTCCATTTTTCGAATCTCATTTTTTCTAAAATAGTCGAAAGCAATCGTTAATTATTTTTATGGAATTTATACTTGATTACAGACTTTAAAGGAAATCAGAAAAAATGAATTTAATGCACATAAGTTTGATTTACTCCTTGTTTATTCAATGTCTTTTCAATTTTAATGTTGGGTCCAATAAACAAGGTGATTATTTCATGATGACTTTTAACTTTTACTTCTAAAAAGATCATGACTTTTAAATTGATATAAATTTGTGGTCACTGGAATTTTCTAAGAAAATATTTCATCCAATGATATCCAGGCAATCCAGAGATATTTGTGATCTTTTAAAATTGTTTTTTATTTTTAAATTACATTTAAATGAACAATTCAAACAACATTCAGTTTTGAATTAATTACAATAATCAATTTTTGTTTGTGTCAAATCAAAAAATCAATCAAATTTAGAGTTTGAGATATTTTTTGGAAAATAGGTTTGAAAAATTGAGATTCGAAAAAAATGGAATTCGAAAAACTAAGATTCGAAAATATGGGTTTCGAATAATTGAGATTCGACAAAATGGGAAGTAACCATTGAACTTAAAGAAGGACCTAAAAAATGAAGAGAACCGAGAGATTAGAGTCATTATCGAAAGCATCTCTTTTCCGTCTGATGTATAGAATTAGATTCAGTGAAGCCTTTATTCTTTTGTTTATCTAAACTTTAACACTTTTAATATAAGTTATCCCTCGACGCACAGTAAAGAGCTCTTCAATGCTTAACACGATTTTCTTTTTAGAAAAGCGAACCAATTATTAGACAAAGTGTTTGTTTCTGTGCATACCTTTTGTTTAACCGGAAAATAAGCTCTCAGTTCATTACAACACAATCTACGAGTATTAGGTTTAGAATAAAAAATTAGAATTTTCTTTGAATACAAGTTATATAACACATGAATCGTATTATAAATTCACCGAAAAATAATTGAATTTCTATAAACTTCTTTTGAATTTAGACTTAATACCAAATAATCAAATTTAAGTCCTCAATAATTGGATTTATGTAAGAAAATGTTCAACGAAACAAAGTTTGGGCATTAATATCGAGAGCAAAAATAAGTTTCAGACAAGAAATACTCATAAGAAATATGAGTATTAGAAGAGCTATGCATAAGCAAGTAACTTTTGAGAAGGTGGGATCCAGATGACTAGCATCAAAAGGGTGTAAAAAGCACATCCTTTAGATAAGGTTATTTTTTCAAGAATTTTTCCAAATTACAGAGTATTTCAATTTTTATTAAAGGCAATGAAGTTTATACAGGAAGTGTTTATCATTTTACAATGTTTTTAATTTAAAACAAAATTATCTTATGTTTTTTCCCCGAACTTTACAAGTTAGAGAAATTTCTGAAAGTTATTCAAAAAGATATTTTTAATGTTTTTCGAATGTACAGTCGTTCCGATAAGTCCTAATCTGAACCAATTTAGTAATTTTTTATAAATCTTTTAAACTTTGAATTTTTAAAATTTGAATTTAATAAAAACTTATAGACTTATTATTTTAGTAGTTAGTCATTGATTAGTAATAGTTCATTAATGTTCAAATTTTGATAGACACTTATTGAAAAACTAATAAATCTTATCATTAATCATTAAATAGTTTCAGAATAGGATTTTATGCCCCGAATATAAATTCATAGATATATTATATGAATATTATAACTCTTAAAGACGTTTTTTTATTTATCATGAAATTTAATCAAAAATTGTCTTGAAAAACAACAAATTTTTCCAGAATCTTTGGGAAGGTTTGGTTTTATGCATTGAAGGCAAATTCTAAAACCACCTTCACCCACCTTGCTTATTTATGAAAAGAGCTCAATCTTTAGAGCAGAACAACTAATCTAAAACTGTTCTTCATTTATCATCTGTTTTCAGTGACTTTAGTAGAGAGTAAGGTTACCCCCCGTTTAATGTCATCAACAGTAGCGTTGGTGGCATATGGCATATGGCATAGTATGGTCGCAACAATTTTATTGATGTGAATGTGACTGTGTGTGACTCTACGCTTCACTTCAAAACTTTATATCTATATTGAAAGTGATAAATAATATATTTCTATACACGAATCGATGACAAAAGTTTCTCATTTAATGCAAGTCTCACTAATGTTGTTCGTGATCTGAGACCACTATTAAATGAAATTCTGCTCTTGTTATTAGTTTTTACACTTTTATGTGACATGGAAGTCGAGAAAAGTGTTTGCATTAATATTAAATAAAGCCATTCATGAATTATAATTTTATTTCTATAGCAGAATAATCGGATTATTTTTAGTACAACTACTGGTTCAATAAATTATTCAGTACTTAATGTTTCAATTTTTCGGACATTAAAGTTCGGAAAACGTGTTTAATTTCTGTGAAAAAATGAAGTTATTATCAGAACTCAACTCTTGAAAAGAAATATTTACTTATGCATGAATTTGAATAAAAACTATCAAATTATTTTGAAATAACTATAATTGTATTTTATTCGACATAAGAGTTGAGCAAATTTTCAGTTTGTGTTTCACTTTTATGTATATTAAATAATTCTTTTCAAAAGTCTGAAAAATTCTTTTAAACAGAGATATGATATAGAAATATGAGAACATTTCGTTAATTCATTCTGAAATTTTACTCTAAAATATTAACATAAAAGACATATTCAAGTTATTATGAGACACAACAGGGTTGAGGCTCAATACAAAACAATTCATATTCTATAGTATATGCTTTAGATTTTCTGACCCTTTAAGGAAAGCATAAACTTTTATGTTTGTTTCAAAGCAGAGATACTATGCACTAAAGTTTTTCGTTTCGCTGTCTTTCGCTATATTTGCATAATTTTTACGCTTTTGTTTTCACTACAGAAAAGTGAAACATCACTGTTTCAAAGTGTTTCAAATTCATGAATTCACATATCTCTGCATCTGTTCTGCTTTTATTGTTTCTCTTATGTCTCTTGAGAGTACAATTTTAGAATGGCGTCAATAACCATAATAATTATTGAGCATTTTATGTGTTTTTTCTCCTAAACACGTTTCAATGAAATAAAACATCGCATGAAAAATATTGAAATGCGATGCCATAAACCATAAAATTCAATTCTGTTCAGCGGTCAGCGATATTATGATTCAATTTAAAAGCGAATTTCCGTAAAACTTATTTTTATTCTTTAGTTCATTGAATTTCTCTCTCAATTCTCTATTACAAAATGTTATTATTAAAAAGCAGACCAAAATTGATTTTTTGCAGACCACTAAATTGAATATTAAAACTTTTACTATTATTACAATTGATATTATAGGATAAGAGTGAACAACAGATTCATTCAATTTTTGGTTTATTTTTGAATAGAATTTATTAGATAATAAAAATTTCAGTTATTTGAAAGATTTTCAAATCTCTGTATTTAAGGTGAAAAAAGTTTATTTTAATCCTTTTATACATACAATAATTCGTAACTAGTTTTTAAAAATCTTTTTGGTTATGAGTCTTTTGGATGCACAAAAAATATAGAAACATAAAAGTTTTATACATATAATGCAATATTGAAACTAAAGTTCACTATTATTTCTATTGATAGTATAGGAAAAGATTGAGAAACAAATTCATTCAATTTTTGGTTTATTATCATTGAACAGAATTCGTTAGACAATAAAAATTTCAGTTATTTGATACATCTTCAAATCTCTCATATTTAAGAAAAAAAAGTTTATTTTAATCCTTTTATACAAAAAAAAATTCGTCACTAGTTTTGAAATTTTTTTTAGTTATGAGTCTTTTAGATCCACAAAAAATATAGAAACATAAGAGGTTTATATATATAATAAGCAGTCAACCGAAACCTTATTTTTAAGATGGTTTTTATGCAGATTTTTACTATTCTTAGAGAAAACTCAAGTACAGTAATTCAGTGAAGCCATTAATGCTATTTTAATTAGATGTTAGTTTGCATTTTTCCAAATTAAAGAAAACTGTAAGCAGTTTTAAATTAAATCCAAAGCTTGAGAGCTAAGTCTCATTCATTAAAGAGTGAATCAGTAAAAAGGTTAGTAAAAATTCGCTACTTATGAAGAATTCAGTTTAAAAGCTATACTAATGAACATTAAAACCTTAGCAAATAATAATTCTCTCCGGGAATTGCAAAATGCATTACTTTAAGTAAAAGTTTGAGGATTTGTAAAGTGAATACTAATTTAGTATTTGATATACTTTTAGTTTATAAGCAAATCCTTAAAACAAGTATTTGAATGATGTTTTTCAAAAAGAGTACTTTTGAGTTCTTTATTGAATTTCATTTTGAAATGTGTTAACTCACAAATTCTTATGTCTATGAATCAAAGCTAGAACTTTAGGTTTTTCCAAATATTTACTGTCTTATCAATGATTCGTTTATTAATCGCTACTTTATTTCAATATGTGTTTTAATTTTTCATAGTTTTCATTAAGAGTTAGTCAATCATTGATAAAAAAAACTATTGAATGCAAATAAAATTATTGATAATTATGATTTCCAGGATTTTAGTTCAAGGATTCAAAAGTTCATTTATTTTAAGATTTCTCTATTTGTAGTTTAAAACAGTTTGAAATAAAATTGAATAAAGAGCTCAAAAGTGCTCTTTTTGAAAAATACCATTCATTAGAAATACTAGTAGTATCTGAAAGAGGAAACAATAATGAGGTTTGATTTAGTCGACAAATTTATATACAAACTCATGCATTGAATAGAGTCCTAGTTTTGAATGCAAACAACTTTGTCTCAAATTACTTGAGTTTGTTTCTGTTTCTCAGTCTCTTTTGGGGAATACAAAAAACTCGTGGGAAAGAATGCACATGAGTTTGAAGACCGAGAAAATTGATAAAAAGTAAAGTTAAGAAACAACTCAAACAAAAATAATAGCAGAGTTTGTGCGCTGGGATGAGTTTTATTCAATTATTCTGTTGTCAAGAAGTTTGTTTAATATGGAATCCCTTTAAAAGAAAGCAAAATATACAGTACAGTCAATATACAAATCTATGTTAAATACTACTTATGCAGTATAAATTCTGAGGCTTAGTTTCTTGTCATAACTTCTGTTCATAAGTTATTTTTTCCATCGATTTTCTAAACCTAAGATATGACCAATAGTTTTGAGAATTCATTTATATTTGAAGAAAAGCCGTTTGAGTGCTATTTCTTCATAAGTATAATTGATTCAAAGTTTTCCGGCTCTTCCTGGAGATGATTTCTCCTGATTGAGCATCTCTTTCATGATTAATCTCTAATTTCTTTTCTATCAAATGTTAAGGTCAGTATAGATCCAAACATTTCAGAAATTAATCAAGTATTTGGTCGTCAAGAAAAAGTATGTTAGAAATAATTGAATGTAAGAATCAAATGAAATTCAGAATTAGAAATATTCTGATGGAATCGGAATTCAATAAATATAGTATTAATTAATTGGATATAATTTTGCTCAATTCTGAGTAAAATGAATTATATTATAGAGTGTTCTTTAATAAGATGGTATTTTTTCTATTTTTGAAAAAAGTTAAATAGTTTATCGACTGTACAAGTCTTTAAAACACGAAGAAATGAGAGAAGAATAATAGTTTGGCCAAAGAGAAAGTGTCACAAGTCGTAAGAGAAATAGTAAAAAGTTACAGCTTTTTGGAGACAAACAAATGAATATATTGAGAAAACAATCCATTTTATTTTTATTCATTAAGTTTAAACAAAGTGCAAATAATAACAGATACTTAAACACAATTTGTTTATAGTTATGTCAACTCTAATTTGTTAGAAAAGATTATTTAACTTGAATTTATTATTCTTTATACTAATGCGAAATAAAATATCCTAAAGACTCAACACATGATTGATGAAAGCAATTAAAGCCGTTTTTAAAAAATCTAATTTCAAGCAGAAAATTAAAAATATAAAACATACAAAAACAGTCCATTCAAAGCATGTTAACTGAAAGTGTAAAAAATGTTTTTATGCTTTTTCTATGACTTTGAAATAAAACAAATTATCGCTCATTTTAAAGAATTTTAATTTCAGAACTGGAGAAACACTCTCAATGTGGGCTCAAATGATTCTCTAATATCTCATATAAAAAAGAACATGACATCAATTTCTTTGAGTTCTTTGAGAACCAATTTTTGAGTTAAGCAATAAGTTTTGAGTGTCAATCAAAAGTTGTTGACAACAGCTTCAAAAGCGTCATTTCACATATCATTTCGCTTTCTTTATAAATAAAATTGATAGAAATGTTCAATACTTTAAAATTGTTCTATACTTGAATACTCTATCATGTGTTGGGAAACATTTTTTTTTAAAGTTTAGTTTATTTTGTGTTATAGTTTATGAGATTTGACCAATTTTTTGCTCAAAATTTACTCATTATTTTATTTCTTGTGGTGAATTATTTTTTCGAATTTTACTCTTATTCGTATGGAATATTAGAAGTCATTATACAAAAGATTTAACTTTTAATATTCAAAACATAAGTTATGACAAGTGAATACATTTTGAAACTTATTAATAAACTCATTAAAAATAATAAAAATGAATTTTTCTTATCCCTATTCTTACAGATTTCATATAATTATAATGATTTGTTTGTGTTCTTCAATTGATAAGAAAAACTCAAGAGAAAGACTCGAATTATTATAGAAATCATTTATTGTAGAAAAAGAGATAAAACATTTTTATCCAAAAATTTAAGCCAAAACAGAATTAGACCTGAAAAGACAGAAGTGGACACATCTTTAATTGGAATCAATATTTTGTTTTTCTTTTCTTATAAGTTATTTTTGCGTTTCTTCCGTATCTCATAGAGAACTGTCACTAAACAATCGTTAAGACTTACGGTTGAAATACTTGAAGCGAATGAGACAAGTCTTTAGCTTTTTCTAAAGTGATGAACAGTTCACATAAAGTAAGTTTTCGTAATAATAGTTTAAAATGACCATAAAATAAATAGATCTTTAAGTAAAGAAATACTTTATTTTAAGACAAAATAACAGCACTTCCTATTAAATTCACTGCAATTTGTAAAGCTCTGAAACAGTCGAGTCAATAATCATTTTTATAAACTAAACAAATGAAATTTTTTTCAAGTAATGGTTAAATTTGAAATATTATAATCGAGTAAAAAGAATAAACCTCTAGAAATATTTCAAATATTAATCAAAATCTGAGTTATTTATTGAACATATCATAGAAAACCTGAACAAAATGATTGGAATTTTTCTCTTGAAAAATTTTCTGTTTTCAATACAATTTTGGATAAAAATTTAAAAAGAAAGAACTGGACCTCAAAAAATTTGTTTGTTTATTATACAATTTTTGATAAAAATTCAAAAGAAATTAAAAATTTCTTTGAATTTTCAATTATTTTCAAAAATTTATTTTAATAAAACATTTTAAAAAAATAAAGAAAAATTTGAGAAATTCTCAAAAAAGGGCAACTCCTGAAAACATTTTCTTATAAAAACCTATAAAAACTTATAAATTATTCTCTTATGAGTTTTGACAGCCCCCCGACTTCGGCCTGCTACACCCCACCCTTTAAAATTGATCTTGCTTATCTATGTTTCATTTTTGTTTAATTAAAATTTAAGTAATTTCATTATCATTTGAGTGTTTCTTATTTAATCTTATATTCAATTGAAACCCATTTTAATATCAATTTCATTAACAAAATCTTGTGGGAAAAAGTTATTATATTCTGACTTTTATGATGGTTTGCACATCAAAATGCCATCAAATGATGTCTTTATCATATATATATATATATATATAGTATTTTGTAAATTAGGTGACGAAAAGTAATTGAATAAAACGATGCCTTTATGTTCATGATATGCTATAACACAAATTGACTCAAAACATCAAAATGAGAGATATTTTCTCACATAAACAGACTCTATAATGACAAAAAAATATGTGTGCATTCGTATTATACGGAATGTCAGCTATTTTAGAAAGACATCAAATGTGAAAAATAATATTTCGTTTTGTATAACTCAATATTTTTTATGACATCTATAGTTATGAACAGAGAATATATTGAACATTCACTGAAATTTTTGAATACAATACACTTTACGTATTGAGTCTTATCATTAGTTCCTAATAATGATCTGAAACCCAGTCATAAAACTCTTCTTCATATAAGGCTTGATAAAAAACAATAATAAAATAAATACTATGTTTTGATGAAAATTAATGTTTATTTTCATAAACTTATTATATTATTCTTATGGTTCGACTTAAATATATGTTGACATAACATGAAAAAAGGTAAAAGTTATGGTATAATAATGTGAGCCTAAGAGTGTTCACTGGACTGAAGTCCTAATAACGAAGCATTGATCTCATGTTGTATTTCACGGATGAGAGAATTGGCAATATTAGTGTTACACTCAATACGAGTTATGACCATATAATAAGAGATGCTTTACATCAGAACTATTCCGTTATGTCTCCGACAATATTAATAATATGATATTCTCAATGACGACCCAATAAATAACAGTTAAAGGATTATCTCTCTATCAATATATACAGAATATATACACAATATCAGAGAATCATAAACATATACAGCTTTTAATCAAAAATTTATACTCATATTCTTATGCTTAAGTCCTCAAAATTGATTACATTTTATCATTAGTTGAATTATTATTGGAATACTTTGGAGAGCAAAATCAATATGAAAAATATTGACTTAGGTTTGAGTTTTGGTTATATTCTATCACAGAATCAATTAATTCATTCAAAATTAAGAATATCTATAATATCAACGAATCAAAAACATGTTTAGCATTTAATCAAAAATTTTAACCGATATTCTTATGTTTAATTCTTCGAAATTGATTTTTACATTTTATCATTGGCTGAAAATATATAGGAATACTTTGGAGAGCAAAATAGATATGAAAAATATTGACTTAAATTCGAATTTTGATCATATTCTATCACAGAATCAATTAATTCATTCAAAATTCAACCAAAACGAGTAAATTTGAAATTTAGATTAGAAAGAATTTCAATAAAATTTACGTTTGAAAATATGAAAAAATGGGAAATATTTTCCATTATTAAAGATGTGGAATGAGATGTAGAAAAATGTCATAAATACCAGCGGTTACCGCACTTTATTAGTGGCGGAACACAATAGCTATAAGTTTAGCTTTGCGTCCAATGATTCGTTTAATGGCTTTCTCTCAGTTGGATATAAAAAGATGCATTACTTTATGTTATGGCTTAATATAGACAGAAATTTTTAATAATCATAAGTTTATAATATTTCAGCTCTGCTTTTGATGCTTAAAGTCTACGCTTCTTTATATTACTTAAAGAGATGTCGTCTTCGATATTAAACTTTTCTTTTTTTAAACAAAAATACAATTCAAGGCAGAAAATTTTTTTACATTCTAATAGTGAGGACAGAGGGAGAAAAAAACTAATATTTTATATGGAAAATGTTATGAACTTATAAATCAAAAGATAGTTTTTTGAGCTAAACCATACTTTTTGTATTGAAACGCTTTATATCTCAGAAGAGATACATTTGTATATAAGTTATATGAGTGAAAACCCATAGTTATTATGATAACTTTTTTGTTGATCATCTCATATAATTTGGGCGTTTGCGCCACTCATACAGACTTTAATAAAAGAAATTATTCATTTTGTAATTTAGCATTCGTTCGCATTTTTCTTACAAACAAACTGAACAACTGTTGTTCTTTAGAGCAAAACTAATTGATTTGAATCATCATTACTTAAAATTATCAATCGTTAAAATATATTCTTTAGGAATTTTATTTGAAAACTACTTAATACTTAGAAGGGAATGCTTTATAGTGAATTTTGATTTTAAGAGAATTTACATGTTAAATTGAAAGATCGATTGATTGAGCTTCGAAAATTATGAAATATTTTCGCTGATGATCAGATGTTTAGTTCAGATCAGATCATTAGTTTTTGAATAACTAATTATGAGCTATATTATTGATATTTCTTATTGAAAAATTTGTAAAATTTTAGGCTGAAATCTTTGAATTATCTCATACAAATTGAAAAAAATGAATTTCTCAATTGAAATAATACAGCTCATAATTTGCTCTTCAAAAATTGAGAATTCATAATGACAGTCATTAGCACAAATTTTTCAGATTTTTCAAAACTCAACTGATCAATCTTTCAATTTCATGTAAATTCTATTGAAATCGATTTTCAACTTAAAGCATTCCCTTCTCAGTGTTAGAAAAGCTTTACATAATAACTTTGTTGCAATGCACTAATGAGTAACCGTTAAGTATGATTATAGTTATATAATCAACATTCTTATACAGATACAATTATTTTAATTGAAAAGATTATTCTTTTGCTCTCTGTTTAGACTCAAAATAATAATAAAAGTCATATCTTTTGATGACCTCTCCATATGAATAACACTCAAAGCATTAAAACATCATAAAATGTGTTATTTTTCTCTCAATATATGAGTTTAACCATAAATTATATATAAGTGAAGAATAAGAAAATTTCAAAAATGAATGTTGACTTGAAATTAGAAATAGAATCAGATCTTTCTTAAATTAATGGATTTGAAATTTAAGTCAATTATTTCTATCATTTACTAATTTTTATTAATCTATTCATTTAATTACAAATTAAATTCACAACTAATTTAATCGAAAATAAAAGTACACTTAATATGAATTAAAAAACTTTTTTATTCCCTTTTCTAACAATGTGTCGTTGAAGTAATGGGTAAGTTATATGAGAAGTCAAACATTTCCATCGAAGTCACATCACCGCTGCCTTTGTTTCGCTTGGATTCACATTTAGTTTCACTCTTAAGGTCAAAAATAACTAATTCTTGACGTGCATCGCATTTCTCAATGCTATACACTCTCAATGATCATCAAATAAGTTAACCCTAACTTTAACATTGTTTCAGCAAAAATACAAATGAATCGAAACAAGAAAAAAGTCAAACTCAAAGAGAAAAAACTTTCTAAAGGAAAAGTCATGAGAGAGAAAAAAGCTGCACAAAAACGAAGTAATGATAAAAGTAAAGTATTTGCAGTGATATCGTCAGCAATACATGATTGAAAGTAATGATAAAATGCAAATCAAGAAAATGTACTTTTTATTCAGAATACAATAGCTTTCATAAGTATAAAAAACATGAAAGAGTGAGGTTTTCGTTTCAAACGATATGCAAATTAAATTTGTGACAAACTCGAAATCCAACAGTAATTTGTAAGAAGACAGTAATGTTTGCATATTTTAAAGCCATAGACTGTTTATCAATAGTAAAAGAGGAAATACAAAAGTCCCGTTACTTTATTATAAAATATTCTCATATTTTGGTTCTAGTTTTGAGCCGAAACTTATACTTTATTAGCATTAAATCCTATTCTGTTGTGCAAAGCAGTATCAACTCTAGAAAAGTTGAAACAATTCTTACCTTTTTCTAAAATTTGTTTTTAATACAATTTTTAATAAAAATTTAAGAAATCAAAAAATTTCAAATTATTTTCAAAATTTATTTTAATAAAACATCGTTTGTATTATTGTAACATTTTTTCAAACGTATTTTTATGATATATTTGATTAAATTAATTAAGCAAAAGGTTAATCCGTTAATCGATTTTATTTTATAATTAATTCTGAAAAATTTCATAGAAATTTCAGAGAATATTCACTTGTAGAAACACCCCTTTTGACACCCCTCCTCGATTCTAGCCTGCTAGACCCCCTTTTAAAATTGAACTAGCTTATCTATGGTTTACAATAAGAATGTCTGTAATGGATATTCTGCCGAATGTAATAACTTTTTGATTCAACTAATTATAAACTACAACGTAATTGAAAAATAATTTTATACTCATATCCACTTTGGTTTATGAGATATTTTGTCTTAATTATGTTGTCAATAAAGTCTGAAATTAATTTTCATGCATTAATATCTCATCAAATTTTAATCAAACAATTTTTATTATGAAAGCAATATATAATTTATATGCAAAGGATAACTACTTATGCATTAATTTCACTCAAACACAAACCGAATGACACTTTAAATTATAACATACAGTAATTTTGTGGAATGTTTTTCGCAATTCAAGAGTTCAAATGTTTATCATTAATTAGATATTACTGTACTCTCTCTTCAATTATATTATACCTCATATATCATCATCTCTTGCATAATGTGTAACAAATTTTATTAAAACAAATTATGCAAATAAGTTATGCGACAAACACTCGATCTCTTATGCGTTAAGTTTGCAGAGAATGTAAGGTTTTTTCAACTTCAAGCAGTTTCTCGTTTAAGACTTACAGTAAAAACAAAAATAAATTCTTAACTCTAATTGTAAAATATAGCTATGATTTAAGTTATAGATTACAATTGGTTTCGAATCTATAGTTATTGATACAGAAAATTGCTTCACTTAATGGAGTTTTAAATCGATATTTGAATGATATTTATTTCAATTCTGAGATCTAAATCTGTATTTATAACATATTTGAAATGATCCAAAAGCTTTTATTCTACATTTATCTTCTTTTAAAATATTTTTAAAGGTTTAAAATTAATTCATTCCATTTTTGATGAATTTCATTCGCGATTACATTTAAAAGATTTTTTCCATCGGAATTTGCAATAAAATTCTACTTTTTTGGTCAAATTTCTCACATAAACCGATAATTTGACACTAAATTCCCACGAATTCTATTTAAAAGATTGACTCATAATTTATGAATATGTTGATTGTTTTTCACCTAAATTAGTTTTGTTTGTTTCTTGAAAATCGAAAGTAATTACCCTGAATTCTCGTAATGCCAGAGGAAAGTCATGCCCACCTGACTCTCACTCTTGACAATGATATCATGCGATTAATTCTTGAGTACAATTCTTTCGATAGAAAACCGGTAAAAGAATATAAAGAATTTTCTAACATTTTATCGAACAGTGGTTTATGTATTTGTCATAAATTCTTACTGAGTTTTGTTTGTATTCAAATGTCAAAACTTGAGCGGAACTCATGAACTCATGTTTGTTAAGGGATTCAGAACTATACAAATATGAACAATAACTTTCCTATATTTTTGAATTAATTTCCATTTGTCGTAAAGTTTTATGAGACAAAACATTTTACTTCTTTAGATTTGGAGCAAAAACTTTCTAAATTTTCAAAATGCATTATTATAATGAAAAATATTCGATACGTATTGTAAACAATATTGAAATTCAAATGGAAAATAAACTGAAACTTGAAATATATATTGATTTAAGTATAAGTTTTTTTTATATTTCTAAGAAATAGCCGTTATATTCAAACATAATAATCAAGTAATACCTTTGTGAGCACAAAATAAAATGAAGTTCATTCAAAAAATTGCAGTATTTTGACAATACGTCTAATATTGCCATAGAATCCAGGTTTTGAACATGAATTGCAAATGTAAGAATCGTGTTCTCCTTCAACTACTGATCGCATTCACGTTTTACGCTTTTAGCGAGCGAGAGAGAGAGAGAGAGAGTGCGAGAGAGAGAGAGAGAGAGAGTGCGAGAGAGAGAGAGAGAGAGAGAGAGAGAGAGAGAGAGACTATTCTATTCTATTCTATTCTATTCTATACGATCTTAAACGTAAATAAGCAAGGTGGGGTCTAGCTGTCGAGAGTCAATGAGGGATAAAAACTCATCTTTAATGTGGAAATTTTTTCTTCAACTGAAAAAAAATTAATGAATTTTTTCAGTAAGTTTTTGATTTGAAAAGAAAAAATATCTTAAAGTTATTGTTCTAAATGCTTAATGTTTTTTGTGGTTGAAAAATCGCAGTTTATTTTTCATCATTATCTTGTTGTTAAACTTTTATTATTTTGAAAGCTCTTAGAAATTTTGATTTCTTTTGAATTATAGTCAAAAGTTCCTGAAAACTTAATAATTTTTGTAAAAATGCTGAAAGTGGTAAATTTTTGAGCTCCCTCTTGCCCAGCTTAACCCTCCTCTTGTAACCCTCCTCGGTCTTAAACCGTTAACTCTAACCTAAGTTACATCCACTTCAGTAAATCAAGTGTTTGTTCAACTGTGCCTTGAATTCTATTCAAAATTGGTTTTGATCTGATGGCACTGTCTTCAGCTGTAACTGACATCATAGACCAAACACATCAAATGCTTCCATCAAATCTGCTTCAGTTGAATCTCGTTAATGTAAATCATGCATTAAATTTGTATGTGTCCTGATTTTCATTCATATTCTGAGTAAATACGTTAGAAAGTCATCTCTGGGTTGTTTGACTATATTTTTTGGTCAAGTTTTATGGTTTATGAAACTTTATTCTGAATCTAAGAACTGGGCCAACAGAATATCGATAAAACAGATCGCAAAAAGTCCATTAAATGTATTTGCCATCAAAATAAGTTCAGCTCAAACTTACAGTTCAAACCTTTAAATGTATTGAATTGATTATTATTTTAGTTCCTAAAGATAGATAAGACTTAGTCTGTATAAAACACTAAACTATTCAATAAAGATTCTCAAAGATTCTCAAACTATTCTTTAAAGAATTTTAGAGTATTTACTTTGAGAAGAATGCTTTTCAAATATAACGCAGGAATTTCAGTCGAATTAATTTGAAAATGATATACTTTTTTCAAACTATTCTGTATTTGAAGTTAAGATTTTTTTATATAAATAATTTATATATTTTAAAAATGATGAGTTTTTGATCAAAACTATTTCCTTTATTGAATAATAAAGTTGAAATTTTTTACTTTTTTAATATACAGTTAGGAAGTGAGCTCTTTATGGACCAGGAATTAAGTTTTATCTATATTAAAATGAATTTTTTTATTGTTAAAAAATAGAGTCATATTCATAAAGAATTCTTTGAATTTTTGACAAATTTATAAAAGTTTCTGATCTTTTAAACTTTGAAAAGAATTGAAGAACAATTTATCTCAATTCAAGACTTTATAAAACTTTTTCTCATTACAAATAGCTATCAATTTATTATTAATTATTTATTTTGACAGTTCTTATATGAGTCATTTATCAATTATCCCATACATGTTTCACAGGCTTAAGTCTTCAGTAAAAATAATTCCATTTATACTGGAAAATATTTCAACTCCAGTTTCAGATCTTATACATTTCGAAATTTTATTCAATCAACAAATACTTTTTTAATATACAGATAGGAAAAGAACTCTTCGTAGACCAGGAATAATGTTTTATCGATATTATTATGAATTATTTTTTGGTAAAAAAATAGATTCATATTCATAAAGAATTCTTTGGATTTTTGAGAGTAAAGTTTCCGATCTTTTAAACTTTGAAAAGAATTAAATAACATTTTTTATCAATTCAGGCCTTTATGAAAAAGAAGTTTTCTTTATTAAAAATAGTTATTAATTTATTATTCATTTTGACAGTTCTTATATAAATCATTATCGATTATCCCATACATTTTTCATAAGGATAAGTAATCAGTAAAAATAATTCGTAACATGTTTAGTAACAAATATTTCAACTCCAGTTTCAGATCTTATTCATTTTGAAATATCATTCAAAGAACAAATTGTTCTTTTAATACGAACTCTCCTTTACATGAAAAGGAAAACATCAGAAAAAACTTTATTCTTTATAATGAATCGACTTATGGAATAAGGGACTCATCATTTGTATGCTCCAAATGTTCGGTCGAATTATACTTTAGACTTAAATTCTTTTGAAAAAAATTCAGAAAAACATATAATCAAAAATATTTGCATTAATATTATTCGATGCAAAACGAGTTTTATAAGATTTCAAGTTGAATAAAGTGATGCTGAACTAAAGGCATTTCACTGTGTTTTTATAGCTTTCATGAGCTGTTTGGACATTAATGCAGAAGTTCTCTCATAAATAGCTTGCATTCAATGTGTTCTCATTTTATTTTATTTTTTGGAGCAAAAGACAAAATTGATTTGAGAGCAACCTTATAGTGAAAGAGTCGCACAATTCTTTTCGAGTGGTTATCTTAGACTTATTTTCCTACTATTTTTTATACACATAGAATACAAGAATCGGTGGCACAAGAGTTTAACTCAGAGTGAAGAATAAGCAATACAATAGTCTTTTGCCACATTTCATGCGATGCAGTGAACGGCACATTAGAGAAGAAGAAATGGCGAATAGAAGAGACTGCAAATTGTTCTCTTGGGATTTTCGTCACAGTATTTTTATATACTTCTCATGCCATATACAAAGAATAGCAGACAATTTTATGCGATAAGATATTTTTGTCCTAAAGTGCTTTTATTGCTTTAAAGATGCTTTAATATTAACGCTTAATAATTTATATTTCTAGATGTGTTGCTCTTCACGGACTAATTGGAAAGTATAATGCAAAGGTCTTTTCCAAGTGTGGGTGTTATGGGTTGCTTATCATTAAGAGTGAATCCTAAGAAGGGATATTTTATTGTGAGAATCGATTTCAGTTCATCATATGAAAGATCGATTAGTTGAGTTTCGAAAAATGTGAAAAATTTGTTCTATTGCTCGGATATGTATGAATTATTAAGTTTGAAAAACAAATTATAAGCTTTTCATTGATATTTGCAATTGAGATATCCAGTAGTTTTTAGTTTGTATAAGAATTATAAGTAATATTTCAAAAATATCGACTTCAATTTTACTATCAAAATTTATACAAACTAAAAACTTGATGGATTTCTAAATTACACATATCAATAATATGGCTTATTGATAGTTTTTCAATGATCAACAATTCACATAAATCTGGTTATAAGCACAAAGTTTTCATACTTTTTGAAACTCAACTTATAGATCGTTCAATTGAACATGTAAACTCTACAGAAATCGAATTTCACTATAAGAATTTACGTACTTTAAGAACTCATACACTCATTATTTTCAGAGTCAATAAAAAGACACAGTTGAAGAAAAACTGACCTATTTGTGGACTTAAGAACAGAATATTTTAAGAATTTTTTTCCTGATTGATGAGCAGGAATTTTGGTCAAAGTGTATGAAAAAATTTGACCCAAAATTACTAAGTTCAGGGATTTTTCTAAATTGCATTGCAGTTTCTCATAATTGCCTTGAAAATCAGATAATTTTGATCCTCATGAATTGTATATCATTATCTGATAACACACTCCCTTAGCCAGTCATTGACAAAGAATGAAAAATTTGATCCATTTTTAGTTTATTCATTATTCTCAATTTTTGGTGGAACTAATTGGAGAAAATAATATAACTGCATATGTTTATCCATTTTTCGAAGAATGGATATAAGAATATGACATAATGAGCTAAAAAATTTTGTCAGAATAGCAATTATTTGGTTATCATTCAAGTGGACCATCAAATAAAGCTTTAAAGCAAACATAATGTCAAATCAAAAAGACAGCGAAATTCAGACAATTAAATGTTAACGAAAAAGAAATATTTTTAAAACAAATCTAAAAATCCTTATTTGAGGATTTTGTGATAATGCATTAGGATAGCAAATTGCTGTCTGATTAGTCAGTGTCTAATCGGACAGCACTATGCAGTCTGCTCTCGGATTAGACTTCACCTTAATAAATATGAAATTAAAAGCATTGCTGAGCAAAATATTCAGGTCTTAAGTGTCGGAAAACTTATTTTTGTTTCGCAGACACACTAACTTACAATAGTTAGAAAACAAAGAAGTTCATCCAATTTAGTCTTATCGTACAATTCCTCTCATTCTCATCAATTTGTTATTATATAAATACAATTCGTTATAAACTCAATACAATATACTCTACTCTCTGGTCTCGTTTGTATCTTTACTTCATTCTCAACGCTATCTTTTCTTCCCTAAAAACTTCTCTCAAAGAAATTACATTCGATTTACTCTCACAACAAATTACAGGTAAGATATTTTCTTTATTTTCGTTTTTATTGCTCTTTTTTCTACTCAAAGCGGCCATAAGTTTGCAAAAATGAACATTTTTACAAGCAATTCAAGTGCTCATAAGGGAAATGGGATTAAATCTATGACTTTTTTTACTCACGTTTCGAACTAAACTAAAAATAGTGATTTCTTTAAGAATTGAAATTTATGACACAATTTCTTAATAGAGTTCTTCTTTTCTCTATTTTAAACTCACTTTAATGTCACATTACTATAAAAGTTAAATAAATTCTTAATCTAATGAAAATCTTCCCTACATTTGATTCATAGAGAATTCTCATTTCATTTCTTATTAATTTGAATTGTCTTCTCATCGAATTAACGTCTTGTAATCTAATTTATTGCTTTATATCCAGGCTTTTAATGGCTTTACAATTCTTGCTTTTATCCAAACAGGATTGTTATCCAAATAAGACTCACTTTCATCAGAGTTGAAATTCAAATTTTTTCAGGTCTATTAAACCATAGATAAATATAAGTTCAATTTAAAGAGGTAGTTGATCAGACCAGAGTCAAGGGGGGCGTCAAGACTCATCTTTTGTATGAAGGAAAATTTTCTGAAATTGCTCTAAAATTTTTGTATTTTAGATTATAATTAAGGATTGTATTGATTTGCAAACAAATTTTTACAGAAAACTTCGGGAGTCTGGGTTTTGAGCTTCGAAAATCACCTTCACCTCCCCCTTGCATATCTATCCACCCGAAGTTCGAGGATTGAAAAACAGTGACCCCAAAATTTTTTGGAAAAACTAAAAAGTTCTTCGTTTTTCAGTGCAATTTTTGATAAGAATTCAAGATAAATAAAACTATGAATTTTCGAGATAATAGTAAATAATTTAAAATGAAAAAACTATAAAAACATATTTTGGAAAAATTTGAAAAAAATTCTCATAAAAACGATGAGTTTTTACCCTATTTAAATTTTGATAGCTATACCCCCTTTAAAATTGAACTTGCTTATCTAT
>JAQFXV010000586.1:0-20264 GCA_034694065.1 Camisia spinifer
CGTTTGTGTAAAAAGTAAGAAAGTTTTTAATTATTTATTATGAATCAACGCAACGAAGAAAAATTGAATAAATTAATAGAAGTTGATTGAATATCATTCATTTTTTATAAAAAAAAAAACAAAAAAGTGGTTATTTATTTTAAATATGTTCGAAAATTAAAATACCTCATAATATAAAACAAAATTAACAATTACAAAAACTATACTTTTAATATTAGTAAGTTATTATTTGTCCCTAATTTCAAAATTTTAAAATATTTTGAGAGTTTCTTCTGTGAATTTTGAGGGTCTCTTATAATAACTAATGGTTAGTTATAAGATAAACAATAACATGGAGGAATTGAAATAATCTATAGTTTTAAATGTAGTTAGATTATATAAAAAATACTGTAAACAACAACAATCTTTTCATTGTTTTTGTGATCATTCTTCGATTTTCCCATATTCGAGAATTGTTTATTCTCAAACTAAATTTAAAGAGTTAAAAGGTGCTTCATCAAATTGGAAAGCTATTATTAAATGTTGGTCTAACCAAATAACCTTAAATTATAGCTTGAAGTCGGCCCAAAACTTTGAACTCCTCTTTAAAATATATTAAAATATTGTTTATAAAACACTTTTTCAATGTTGAATAAAGTACTTTATTTAGTAATTTAATAATAATTCTGAATAAATTTATTTGTTTTTGTAGTCAGGTTTATGGTTATGCTTTTACATCACGTTATATTTATATAAATGATAAATGAATTTATTCATCAAATTGTCTTTATTTTGCTATTAAATTGATTTTAATTGAGAATTTATTTTTACGAAGTTTTCAAATTTATTTTAAATCATGCACTCCTTCGGCTATTAACATATAATTATGAATAATGTGTAAATAATAAGATGAAAAAAAGTTTTAAAACAGTTAATACTTGTAAGTGTTTCAGTGCCTATTTATTTACAGAACTGCTTCTACAGAGTATATGTGGATCAAATTTTTAGTTAAAAAGTTAAATTAGACTCAATCGAAATCTTAATCTTAATTTAAGATCGATATCAAATAAATGATAAGAAGAAGAAAATAATTATAAAACCGTAAATAGAATCCTAACATTTAAACATTGAAAATCTTTACAACCTTTACAGTTATAATCTGATCGAATTTAGTTTTCAGTCTTTATTCACTAATGAAAAACAAGTTTTATTTGATTTCTTCCGAAATATGTCTCAACTTATTATGATTTGAAATGATAACAGAAAAATGAATAATAAGTCTATTTTTATACTTTAAATCTCATGACTATACCTCAAGCTTTGAAATATTATTTTTATATGAATAGCTTGAGGTTTTCACGAAAAATAAATTCTTATGATTATTTTGATATCAGTTATCTTCGAATATTTTAAAAGCTAATATCAATCGATTTTTATTGAAATTCATGAAACTCTAAATATTAAGAGCTTTGCTATTGAGAAACAAATGATATAAATTATATTTTTTTTAAATTAAAAAAAATTAAATATTTTGTTATTACTCTAAGAGTAATTATTCTTAATGATAATTTAAAAATTTATGAAATTAGGGAAATCAGATAAAAATGATAATTTAATCAAAGTGAAAACTTCCAAATTGAAGCTTTTGGTGAATCAAATACGTGAACATATTTATCATTAAATGAAAAACTTTTAGTCATTTAGGTTCTCAGTCTTAGAAGTTTCTGAAAAAATACTTGGATGTACTGAATATTGAGAATGAGTTCGAGCTTAAACTCATACCTTTAGGTGATATAATCAAAGATGTGTCGAAAGTAATTTTAAAAATTTGAACCAAATTTCTTGAGAAACTTAAAGTTATTTTTATGACAATGAAATTTTTAAGTGATAAAAAGGAAGACTTTGATGAGCTGAAAAACTATATTGAGAGCAATCAGGGCATTGCAATTAGCTGTGCATTCATTTTTATCTAATTGAGCTCAATATTTAGATAATTCATATTTATTTATTCAAATATCACACGAAGCATAAAATAAAGATCACAATTATATCATTATTAATATTTTTCAAGGTTGCAGTCAATTGTTCTTTCAATTGAAATGATGGCAATTCTTTCTCTATATTCAAATGATTAGTTAGAAAAAGGTTTTAAATGTAAAACTAAGTTCATGAAGCGATTAATGAAAATAACTTCAGACAAAAGTAATTTAACGCTAATGATTACTTCAATCATTCACGAAACAGATGTGAATTTATCGCTTCTTCAAAATAACTTACATTTATGAGATTCATATCATAATGAATTACTTTTGAGAATTTAAATAAATGGTTGAGTTATGCATTTTTGGGTAAATTCGCTATTTTAATATTTATGTTAGTAATGATTAATTGAAATTTATTGAGAAAGCATTACTTAAGGGTTTAAACTAATTCAATATGAACAGGATTTTTAATCAGAAAAATGAGGCTAAATGTAGTCATTTAACTAGAATTATGTTTCTAGTAATACATTATTTGCTCTTTCAGTTTTACCGGTATTTTCAGTATAAATAACAATACACCAGTATTGATATTGTACTAACTTATATATCCTGATAACTACTCAATTAAGTGAACTGGAACTATCACATTGTTGAATCATTGTTGAAAGTATAGTTTATGTTTATTTATACAGAATTTTTGGTTGTTTTTCTTAATATTCGAAAAATTGATTGCTTTAAAATAAGCAAAATTTGGCTCAATCATGTTTTAAGTGTTGAAAGTATAATTTTGGTTGTTTTACGCTATTATAAATATAAATGGTTTGCGAATTTTTCAACAATTTTGTTTTCAAAATAAGTTCATTTTTCGAATAAGGAAAAGGAAATTTTTTGATGAGTTACTTTTATTTATGAGTTTACTCACTGTTTTAAGAGGCTTACATCAAATAAAACAGATAGTTCTACAAAGTATTAACATTGAGACCAAATTTTATGGCATTGCAAATATTTATAGCAAAGCTTATAATTTCTAACTTAAGGCTAAAACAATCAATTGGAAACAGATATGACATTTTTAATTTATTAAAGTGAGATTTTTTGAAACTCATATTTTTAATGGTAAACTTCACGCAAGTTTTAAGTCCGTTTTCACGAATCAGTTTTGAGAGCATTTATTTAAACTAGTTTTAATATCAGTTTGATTTTATGAATTCGAATAATCAAACATTTAAAGCTACGGAAATAAAGCTAATTGAGTGAAACCTCAATTAAAACTGTTAATTACATTGAGTTCCAATAAACCAATTTATTAGAGTTGTTTCACAATGAATTCATGAATTTGAAGTGAATATAAGATTACATTTCAAGCAATTTTGTACTTATGGGTTTGCCTATCATGTACTGTAACTTATTATTAACAGAATCATTTTAATTATAAATTTTAAAATAAATTAATTCCAGAGTTTTTTAATTGTTTTAATTATTTTTTATCTCAAAGCAAACTCAAAATATTGATTGAATGAGAGATTTTATTTAAATAAATGAAAGATAAGGAATTTATTTGAAAATTTTCATTTACAATTGCATAGTATTATCAAAAATATGCGTAAATGAATGCGAAACGAATATTATTTATTACAAATTCGTCGTTAATCAATATTCAAGTTTGAAAGGAGGGGTTCTTTTAAATACCAAAAACAAAAGGAAAACTGATCAAAAAAAATCTTGAACTATATTTTTTTTTTGAATTGAATTGAAACTTCATTTTTGAATAGCTTAATTTTAAAAAAATATTCGTATGCTTTAAAATTCACAAATAAATCCTTGAAATGAGAGAATAGCTATTCAATCAAAAGACAATTAAACTTATTTTTCATATTGTTTTGATTTCTATCGAATACTTGATGAGTTGATGTGATTAATGGCATTTTATAAGTAGTAAATATCTGGCTTTAGCTAATCTGTGCCTTTGACTCGATTGAAAATAACTTTTTACAAAGGTTATATTTAAAAGTTATTTTGATTTCAAAGCCCAGTTTAATACCTAATTTTGTAGTGATATTCAACACTTAAAGTTATGAGTGATAATATGACATCTGAATTAATAGTACATTTATAACACCTTCAGCTATAATTAATACACTGTTATATTAGATTAAATTTAATAAATTAAGCAAAATTTAATTTAAAAGTGTTGGGATACATGAAACTCAATGTTGGTCTATAAAAATTAATTTCAATTAACTTTTCAGTAAGAACTTATCAAATCGCAAATAAAACCGTGCAATAAATTAATTTCAAATAAAATAGAGCAATGAATTCATAACAACATAGTGTAATGTTTTATAAGATAAATTTTTAATCCAAAATTCATGAAAATTCAATTAATGGAATTTTTTGAACCATATTTGAATAAGTATAGCCTGATTGTGATATAAGTAAAGCTATAATTTCCGGAGCCATACAAATAACTTTATGGAATAAAATGAATTAAAATTTGAAGAATCTATTCTCAAAACCAAAAAATATATGTTTGTTTCAAATATAAAACTTTGATTTAATTTTCAGTGAATGCCTGCAATTAAAGCCGGTTTTCATTTGATTTAAGTTATGCTATAAAGATATTTTTAAAATGATATGAAAAAGGATCAAATTTATTAGTTTATGCAAAGTCTCTAAGATTTTCGGGAAGAGATAGTATTTAAATAATTCTGTTTCTGTATTTCGCTATCCTTTTATTTATGCTGAAGAAAACTAAACTTATAAATAGCACTAAATTTAATTAAGTAGGACTTTGTTTATAAATGATTTTGCTTTTTATTTAACTGACTTAACTAAACACGAAATAGAATTCAAATTTTTGATTTATTATAGGGTTTTACTTTGACCCTTAGCTTACACCCTAAAAAATGAGATATAAGGTCTAATTGAATCCTTTTTTAGCATATCTATCAATGCATTAAAACAAAGCTGTTTTCAAAAGAATAAACTCAATCCGAGTTAATTAAGGGTGGATTCAGAAACTTGTGAAAAGACATTAGAAAAATATTAGACACAAGTGAACACTATTATTGATCATAAATTTTCTCTATAATTAAAGTTTAAAACAAAAGTTATGAAACTAGTATTCAATCATAATCTTGTTAAACAATACGGGTTATACTTCGGATCCTTAGGGGGGAAATTAATGCTCATTATTTTGCAAATCGAAAAAATGAACAATAAATAATAAGTCTCTTTCTCTTAACTCGAATTTGATTCAAATTAAAGCTTTATTCAATGATTCGACTTTAATTAATATTAATTTCCGATAATTAAATCTATGATCGTGTGAACTACTGATTATTTGAAACCTGATAGAATTTGAGCAATAATATTATAGAATGAGCAATAAATGAGTGAATAATAAATCAATAATTTATTTGACGCACTCTAGTTATCAAAATTATATAGTATATTATACATTATATGAATATGAATTTCAATCCGGAAGCGCAACAAAGGTGGTATACTTGCGAAGGTGTAAACCAATGCATACTTCAATGAATAAAGTGATAACTTATTTAATGTAGTTATGATTCTATCATTAAATTTAAAAAGATTGTGAGATAGATTAAAATCATTTCAAAATTAATATAAAAGCGCTTATAAAAGAATGTATAAAAGCCGCCAGCATTTTAAAAGTGATTAATAATAATAATAAACTATATGCGAAAATAAGTCATAAAATTAATCCGTCATCATTTCCCACAATTCAAATATTTTAGTATTTCTATGAATCCCGACCAGAATATTAATTAGATTGAGAAACAATGCATTAATTGATAGTTTGCTCACTCTATCATTTATTAATTTTCAAGTAGAAAAATGATAGAGGAAACTAATTGTACTTTTTTATGACTTGAGAATCAAGTACTCTCACAGTATTTCCCACATTAGTTGACCCATAGGTGTGGGGAAAATAAATAGTTGAACCAATGGGTGAAAATTCTTGAATGAGAATTATTAATGGAACAACAGCTCGACTTTAATACAAATTATAATAATTATTTGGAATTGTTTTGTCGTCAACTTTCAATATTGTATATTTTCAACAATGTTTAAGTATATACAGAACTGATTCACTTTCAATTGTCCGACTTTTATGAAAGAAAGTAACAATTATTGCTTTCTGACAGCTTTATGTTTAAAAAAATAGACATCAACTCAAGTTATTCATCAATCTGAGTGTTTACTCATTCAAATAAATTCAAAACTCCTACTACTCAATAGAGCGTTACTCTAATTTACTTTTATAAATACTTAAGTCATGAAAAAGTGATTAAACTATTCCATGATTTGCATCAAAATTTTGAACCGAATAATTCAAAATACCTATAAATGAGTGGAATAAATACCATAAGTTAAAAGTTTTGTTGAAAAAAGTTCTTTCATTGAAATAACTTAAAAACTTGTTTTTCGAATTTTGATAAGCTTATAAGTCCAAAATAGACAGCATTCAGTATTATTCAATGATAAACAAAGCTATTTAAATAAATTAGGGTTTTCCTGACATGAAAGTACGGTAAAGTCACGACCGCTCTGTAATTATAGTCTTTCAATTGATATTGGGTTGAAAAAGAAAACATGATATAACTTAAACTTGAATAATGTTTGATTTAACTTTACATTTTCATGCGAATTCATTGAAATAGTTTTCACTCAATAAATACAACCTTTACTTAATCAAATGTCAAGTTTAAAAAAGTTTTTCAACAGTTAATGTAAGCCAACAAAAATAAAAACTTATTTGAATAAAAAGTTGCAGAGATTTACTGTTGTGTAAACTAAAACATCGTTTGGATAACTTGTATGAATATTAATCAAGCATTCTTTCAAAATATAATTAATTGATATTTTCTCGATCTCGGACTTAATGAATAATTGTATTAAACCTGTTGTAACATATTATTGAATATCAATAACAATAACAATAACAATACTAATAAGAATGCGAGTAAAAAATTTCAGCATAATGTAGGGTTTACTATATTTTTTTGAGGTTATTGTATTACAGGTATAATCTATTTTGTTGACTATTTTGAGGGTGGGTTATAAACCTAGTTCTAAGTATGTGTTTCTCAATATATCCTTCAAATTTATATAATTAATAGCGAATCTATTAGTATCTATAGCTTCAGATCATCAAAGAATTGATGGTGTGATCATTGATAATGACATATTTTTGTAGGAGTCAGTGATCAAAAGGTATTATTAGGGCTAATGTGAAGTTTGGAAAAGCTAAGGTTAATCTCCTGGAACATGACAGACATCACTTCTCATTCAGCAATGAAAGCTTGATAATCACAATTCAAAAAGTTATTGATAAATTTGAACACAAAAAAGTTAACACGAAAACTCCGTCAATATCAGGACTAGTATTGTTTTGGGCGGATTTAGATTAAACTAAACCTAAACAAAAAAATAGATAAAAAAATTGATAAAACACTTAGAAAAAAGCATTTTTATGTCTAAAGTGAAAATGAACTGAGAGAAAAAGATTGTGCAAAAGACAAATTAAGCGTTTAATCAGATCGTTAATCTTTCCTTAAGTAATATCATGTCAAAGAAAATTGTTGTTTTGTGCTGAAAATGCATTAAAAACGTGAATCTTGTTTTTTGGATTGTTTAAATTTTCTAAAGCTCAATAAATGAAGTAAATTAGGCGAGAAATCAGGAAAGCTTGACTAACATTTTTCTCAAAGTTTTTATTTGTTTAGCGTTAATGTGATCAAAGAATTTATGCTTTAATGATTAAGGGATCGCAAAATGAAATATTATCTACAATAGTAATTACAATATTCTCGTAATAGGTTTGATGCTATTGGTATACTTTTAAAGCGACTTAAAAACCAGCGCAGAACTAGAAATATAAAGTGGAGCAGTTCTCTAGAAACAAATTCTAATGGCTTTCTTTAAACAAGCCTTTTTCATTTTCAGTTTTATTAGTGATGAATAAAGTTTGTGCAACCATTTTTTGCTACAATGCCTTTATCACTCATTTTTTCTCTTATTAAAACTTTCTGAAAAGTTTTTTCTCGTTCAGTTTTGTTATTACTGTTGAACTGTTAATTCGATTGTTATTTAGCAATTTTTTTGAAATGAATATCTTTCAGCTTTTATTTCTGATTTTTATAATTGATTTGAAAGTTAATAAGTGTGATCATGTCTCTTATTTCATTAACCATACAATGCCATCTCAAAGTAGAATTGTTCCAACATTTGTCAAACATCCAAGTTTTTCAGGTAAATTTCAAACTATAAGTTCCGTTCTCTCAGAAATAGGTTTTTAAATTAAAGCTTTATCTAAATTTTTGATATTTTGTTAACTTGAAGAGTTCAGAACTTTATTTTTAAAACTTTATGTATAACTTATGTTGAAACGAGTTTACAGATTTGTTTCTCGAGTCATTGAAACTTTTCAAGATAAGATTTATCAGAGTTTTTGGTTTTTAAAAAAAGTTTAATGAAACTGAAATTATTTAAATAAAGGTCGACCTCATGAGGGATTTTTAGAGCTCGATTCTATGCCACATCTTCATTTAGAACATGGTGGTATGAATTTATTGGAATATTCTTATGCCAACTGGAATTTCAAAGATCCATTAGTTATCAAATCACCAAAATTGCTTTCAATACCTGTTGCAAGAGATATGCTATTCTCTGGTGACAGAAAATATGTGCCATTCGATATCGACCATCAAAACATATATAAGAAATATCTAAAATCAGATCTATTTTTAATTGATTGCCAAAATTATATCGACGAACCACATACACCTAATGTTATGATTGAAGAACTTCACGAAGCATTTAGATATGCAGAATCAGCAGTTCGATGGTATGAAGATACCATCTTAACTGATGCCAGAATTACTAATAGAAAGCCTCCTTTTATTCCTGCTGGAGTATTACCAGCAAAATTCTTGGAATATACTTCTCAATTCTTGCTAAGCAAGTAAGTACTTATGTTTTTATTGTTTAATTTCGCCAATTTTACTTTCAAAAAAATTCCAATTTTTTTATCAATTAACTGAAATGTTTATGCATTCCTTTCAATATCTATTGTATTTAGAAATTTATTATTCATCCTTTTTGAAGGTAGAAATGATTGATAATCAATTAAATTCATGCCCTTCGCCCTAATTAGCAAACTATTAAAATTTTTCTTTTACTGAACTTTCTCTGAACGCCACTCGCATGACATTTGATATAGAGTAGAACTGATTTAGGATTATCTCTCACGTAAACTTTTACGATTTTTACAGTTGATTTCAGTGATAATAAATTCTATAAAATATTTGTATGTTCTCAAACACTGCACCCTTGAAAAAATATCCCAATTTCGAAACAATCTTATTGTATTGTTTAACATTGATAAACAATAGCTCTACTTATTAGTGCTAACCGTTGGTTATTATTTTTCAATGAAATGATCAGCAATAAAGCAGGTCTTATCTCCTTTATTATTTATTTAAAACTAAGTGCCAAAACACTCAAATACCACTCTTGTTCTATCAAATTCATATAGCTTTAGGTAAATTTACTTAAATATCACTTAAATTTCCGATTATTCGTGATTCATTAAAATATTCATTGAGTATCAGAACAACTGAGAGATATCTCGATCATTAGCTCTGATATTAATTTTAAATAAGAAGCAGTTTAATAAATGCATAGACATTCAAAGGCGAACGTTTGGAAAGTTTCTCATACTGTATAATACTTTTGGGAGATATAGATATTTCAATTCAAACTATTTTCAAAATTTGAATTAGAACTTTTCACAAATACTTAACATACTGTAATTTAGTTGAGATTCCAATTTGCAGACCTTCGAATTAAAATGAAGTCTCAATAAACAGGAATTATATTTGGATTAAGCGATGGATCATTTTGAAGAGTTGAGTTTTATTGCATGAAAAAAGCTAAATCGTTGCATCAAAATTTTAAGATTAATGTAAAAAGTTTAATCACACGAAACTTGATTGAAATAGAGAATAAAATAACGATTAACTTGTGTCCCACAAATTGAGCAAAAGATCATGTTATTCTAACAAAACTAGACATTCCTCTGCATGAAATGAATAACGATAGGATATTAGGTATTCTTTGCATCTTTTGAATTTTTTATTGGGAAGATTTATCTGAAAATTTCACAGATTTAACTCACGAATTAAATTTTTCTTCTTCAAAAACTTCCTATTCCATCATTTATTTAATAAAGTCAAGCTGTAAATCGAAGTGAAAATCTATTTTGATCTAAAGTTTAATTAAATATTCTTTAAATGATCTTTAATTAAGTTCGTTCTGAATTTTTCGTGAAAATTGAAATTAACTTAAATTCAGACTAAATGTTTGAAATACTTGACAAAAAGACTTTAAAATGCTCCTTGTTGAATAATAATCGAAAACGAAATTTAATTAATTTCCATTAAACATGATTAAACAAAGTGATGTATTGAACCGACACAATTAAGGAAGTATACGGTTTACTAAAACTCAAGTGTCCTGACTGTCCTCTAAAGAAATGATGTGATGCTCAAAGAAGAGTTTTTCAACCTCTTAAAAACCCACGATTTTATCACAGGAAGCTATAGTATAAGTCAAATAGAATGCTAACAAATATGTCGTTCAGTATGTCAAGTCATGCAGTAGTTATTGAGCAAGAAAATGGAAAAACACGTCCGTTAATAATTCCAAACTGTATAACTTGTATGAAATTTTATCAATTCCGGTTTCAACAAATACTGTAATGCATTTTTAACTTATTTCCCTTTTTTGAAGAGAAATTTTATAACTTTTTTGAATATTGATTCACTCATCTATTATCTACAGTATATATGAATTGGAATAGAAACCAATGCATTAACAAAGAATAATACAACACGTTCTTATCGAAGCACTTTGTGTTTGTTTAATAGGATAAAGTAATGTCAAAAATTAGTTTAATTCGAATGCTTATGTTCATTAAGATTTGAATGTTAGGAAAAATTGTGTTGATTTGAATGTAAATACTGAATGGATTTGATTGCATTAAATTTATGAAAACAATGATAATGACTGTCTTACTTATTTCATAACGATTATAAGAGTATTACGCGACTTGTTTTAAAGGTAGATTATCATCTATCCAAAAAGTAATAATAATTTATCCCATTTTCCATAATTTGCGTAAAGTTTAGGCGTGACTCAAGTAGTGGCATAAACACTACAATAGATAATTACATTTAAATTACTTTGTTTGATAACAAGTTGTTATTATAGATGAGTCATTAAATATGTTCGCTTTTCATTATTATACTATTACTAAATTCAATGCACTTATAAATTAATTGAATTATCATTTAAATGAGATAATGAATTGACAAATGACTTTCAACAATGAGCTTTGAATTTTTTCTAAATTGAATATAAAGACCACATCATTTATCACGCATTAAACAGATTGAATTTGAAAAATTTGTATTTAATATTATTAAAATTATTTATTTAAGAAAATGCATCAGTAAATACGATGCTTCAGCGCTATTACCAAAAATAGATGTCCAGAAATTTTTGATACAAAAATATGGGACCAATGATTGTAGCGGTGCTGTTATCATGGATTGTGATCCAAATGCAAGATATCGTTCAATCGATGCCAGTTGTAATAATTTAAGAAATCCTAATTGGGGAAAATCATTTACATGCCATCGAAGACTACTTCCTCCAGATTATGCCGATGGAATTGAGGTCCCACGTGTTGCTCATGATGGCGATGATCTACCAAATACAAGAATATTATCCTCTCAATTATTACCAGATGTTCCAATAGCTGATAATAAGTTAACATCAATGACTATGGCTTTCGGACAGTTCATTGTTCATGATATCGCACGAACGATGCCGTTCTCTACTGATATACAATGTTGTCCATTAGCTCAGGCCCGACATCCAGAATGCCTTCCTATTCAACCTCTCCTTCCGAACGATTTTCTTTTTCAAACTTATAATCAAACCTGCCTTAATTTCGTGCGTTCTATCATTTGTAATCCTTGCAGTCTAGGTATGTATTTAAAGATTGTGACACCAATTATTTTTTCAATGCCTTTATATCAAAATAACGAATAGTCTTCTAATCAAGTACAAAATTAGTTCATTACATACTATTAATACTATAAATAGCTTTTCAATTATATTTAGAACTTAACACATTATATGGCCTTTAGAATAAAAGTTCACAATTAAACAAAATAATCAAAAACAAAATCAGGCACTTTTCAAACTCGTGAAAAATCAAATTAATTTGTATGAACAAAGTTCGAAGAAAAAATATTTAGGAAATGTTTTCAAAAGTTCAGGGCTATTTTTTGACATCAAATTAGAATAAACACCTTTGAGAAACTCTTACATAATATCGGGTACACCCTAATTATTATTGATGGTTTACCAAAGACAGTATTGAAAAGAAAACAATCTTTGTGAAGGTCCTATGCTAGAGGGGCATCATTTCAAAGGGGATTAAAACTCATAGATCACTTCGTTATATGCATTTCAAAATGTCGTCATTCAAAATTCGTAATTGTTGTAGTTTCAAATATCTTAGTCCTGTACTCTAATCCTCTTATCTTCATTATGATTATCCCAATTTTCGTTTATACAAAAATCAATAACAAATATGATCGATTAGTTCAATAAAATTATCCAATTTTTAAAGCACTTTAACTCAACACAAATTCTCTACCTTTACATTTACTTTGCATTCTCTATCTTTGCACCTATTGTATAATTATTGCTTAGTGTCAGAATCATAGCTTTGCTTAACATTAAGCTTCAATCTTCACAACATTTTTCATATTCTTTATGTGCTTAATTTCTAATGAATTGCAAAAATTCTATTCGTCAAGTTGATCACATAAAAAGTTATTGAATAAGTTCAAGTTTCAAAAATTTCGAAAAATGAGATATTCATTTTGATAATCAGAGTATAACTGGGTTTAAACATTTTGAATTCCAATATTAATTTGAATTTCAGTGAAATTCTCCTAAACTTTACATAAAAATAAGTACTTTAGTTAAAATTTGTAAAAATTTGACTAAAATTTAATTACTTCATGTCTCTAAATGAGTAGTGATTTAAATTCTCAACTGATACGTCCTTAGATAAGCCAAAATTGAAAAAGAAAAATTCCTATTATGAAAGTCATTAATTTACTGGTATTATAGAAATTGCAACTTATGAAATTTATTATAAATGAGGTAAATGTTTAATAATCGTTGACTTTTCTATCAAATAATAGGTTTGTTTCATTCATTATAAATTGAAAATTCCTTATTTGTAAGATAATGAGGAAGTAAACAATTTCATTAATTATAATGTAATGAACATTTGTTTTAACTAAATAACCAAACTATCATAAAAATAATTCTGGAATATAAATCATAGACATTATATGGTATATTTTTGTTATCTGAATAATTTTTCATAAAATAAATGATATAATTTGATTTTACGAAGAGAATAATAGCACAATAACAACCACAGGGATTTTAAAAACAAAATTTCAAAACTCATACATAAATAGCCTATATTAAGATCAATCACTCTGTATGTAAATTTTATATCAGTGACAGGGATTATGCATTTAAGTTATAGTGAAACAATATTTTCATTCAATGTAATAACAACAAATATTTCTTTAAAATAAGGTCCACGTGAACAACAAAATCAAGCAACTCAAGTGTTCGACTTGTCACACATATATGGACTTACACTCAATGATTCATTGCCATTAAGAACCTTCGAAGGAGGTTAGTATACAATCTCTTTCTAGAAAATTATAATCATCACAAATATCTGAAGCTTCAAATAAAAAAATCAAATTCTCTCAAAGGGCATGTGCTTTAGGGTTAAATTTTGTTAATAGAAAAAAACCCATTATTACAAAGAGAAAAAAAATAAATTTTTTATTTTGTTTGAAAACAAGATTATAAAATATAAAAAACAAGAAGAAATGATAGCCTCTTAACACGAAATCTATAATTAGGTAAACTGAGAAGTTCGGTAGACGCCAGAAATGTAGAAACGTTACCGCCGAAGATGATGAATGTAGATAGAATGTGTAACATACGTCCGGCACCTCCAAGGTTCAATTGTTTTCAGAGTGGAGATGGCATTAGAGCCTCTCAACATCCAGCTCTTCAATCATTGCATGCTACTTTCCATAGAAGACATAACCAACACGCAGAAGCTCTATCGTTAATTAATCCTCACTGGAGTGATGAGAGATTATATCAAGAAGCGAGGTTTGGATACTAATTATATAAACTATATTTATACTATAGACTCTCCTCCAAAGGTTAATTGAGATATTATTTTAAAAAATCACTCGTTTTAGTTTAGAAAAAATAAGTTCACTTAGTCTGAGGGTAAAGTGTTATAAAATTCGATAATTTTGTATAACTTCATGGCTTTTGTATAAATTTGATTAATGTTTGCTCTGAGGGATACTTTCAAAGATCAATTTAAATAAGTTTTCTCAGAAAAAAAACTAGTCACCAGACCAGTAGTATTTGCTATAAAGTGTATAAATAATTTAATGAGCTATTTGAATTCAGGAGGATATTAATAGCAGAAGAAAGCAAAGTAATATTCGGCGAATACTTGCCAGCAGTAATGGGAAAAACACTTACTAAACATTTTGGCCTCGATTTAGCACACTCTGGATATACAGTCTATGACCCAACCACTAACCCGTCGAGCATTCAAGAATACATTGTAGGCGCAGGTCGTTTTGGACATTCGCAGATTAATGACTTGTTTAGGGTTTTATTCGAAGACAAAGCTTCTTATTCATTTCTCTTAAGAGAAAACTTTTTCGAACCCACTGCTGTCAGTTTGGGTCATGTGAGTGATGAGACCAATCAAAATCAAAATATATGCCACTCATTATCATCCACTCAATTTATTTTATAGTCTGGTGGTATACTCAAAGGGCTTATAACAGATCCAACGGCTTCTACTGACCCATTCTTTGTGGAAGACATTAAAAATTTTCTCTACAAACTTAGGACTGAAAACTTTGGCAGAGATTTGCCCGCATTAAACATTCAAAGAGGTCGAGAACATGGGGTTCCCGCTTATGTTTATTATCTCGATTATTGCTTCGGGTAATGAAAAAATAAAAACTAATAGCTCATTAAAAAGCAATCAATAAAAAAACTTCTCCAATAGATTCAAAGTCAAGAGTTGGAGTGACTTAAATACTTTCATCCCTAAGAAACAGTTGGCAAAAATACAATCCTTTTATAAGTAAATTTTTCTTCATTTATGTCTATTAAGGTTTTCAAAAAACTAATTCAATTGATATGATTTAGACATTGGAAAGACGTTGACTTGTTTGTTGGCGGAGTGTCTGAGAGAAGAATTAGTGACGCAGCGTTTGGGCCAACTTTTGCTTGTATTAATGGTATACAATTCTATCATTTCAAGTTTGGAGATCGATATTATTTTGAGCATGGTCACCAATCTGGATCTTTCTCTCCAGGTAAAAGTGAAGCTCAATCATTCAATTTCGTACAAATTAGTTTAACAACTTTCAAATAACTGTTACGATTGAACTTGAAGTCAATCAAAACACATTTCAAATTAAACATTTTTTGAACAAGCTTTTCGGTTAAGGGCTTATAGTATTAAAAGTTATAAACGTTCAAAATTTGATTTATAAATAAGCTAATGAGACATTGATATAAATTTACATAAATTTAAAACTTTTTCATTCATCTCAATTTAAAGAACGTGAGATAATGATAGAAATCTATTTAAGAGTTGAGTTCAACTTTTTACGAACTTAAAGTTTTTTTATTTTAGTTCTCTTTTCTTATCCAAAATTTTCTTAAAGTAATAGTTATTAAGATTGTTTATCTAATAAGAACTTTGAGATTCAAGATATAGATAACTCTTGAATCTTCAATCAATTTCTATTATTATAATTGAAATTATGAAGAGTTCAATTTTTTCATATTTAATGGTTTGTTTATCACTAAAATTACACGTGTTTAAAGAAAATATAAAAACAAAATCGAAATATAGGATAAAAACTTATATGACATTGATTTCTGACATTGATTTATTTTTACAGTTCAATTGGATAACATCAGGAAAGTTACGAGTTTAGCGAATATATTATGTAAGACACAAACGGATATTGAAACAGCGCAACCAAATGCCTTCATTCATGCCTCACCACATAATCCTCTTATACCGTGTCAAATGTATCCAGAAATAGACTATGCTTTATGGGCAGAAAGCTTTTATTGATCCTCATCTTATCCGTTATAAACATAACTCCTGATTATTTAATGCTTACAAAGTTCTAGTTTTCTGACAAAGATCTATATCTATAAAATGCTAAACTTTTCAATTTAAGTTCGCTTTTGATTCATACCTATTACACAAACTCATTATCATTTTAAACTGATTTAGCATTTTATATGTATTTAAACTACAACAATTTTTTTTATATTTGATGTCTTAAAATTATATGTGCCTTAAAATGATTTAAATGCCAAATTTTTTTTGGAAAATCTTAACTTATAACCAAAAAAGACCTCTATTAGAGACTATATAAAGTAGCGAAAATTACAGTAATACTACTTTTACTCAACTTTCCCATCAAATGCAGCTTTAAAAGTCTCTCAATTAGAGATCAACTGAGATTAAAATAAACCTTCATTTTCGCCTCAAAACACAATCCAGTTTTGATTTTAATTAAGTGGAGTTCAATATCACCGCTTCACAAATATTTTTTGGTTTTAAATTTGAGTTTAGGACAGATTTTCTCGAAAGAAAAAACTCTGTACAATATAGGACTTTGTATTATTGTTCTTAGCATTTCTTCGTAAGGATTTTCGCATATTTTTCATTTTAATATTTTCATTATCTTTTACTCATACCTTTGAAGAACTGTCTAAAACAACTATACAAAGCAGTTATTTAATTGTTGCCTAATTATGATCATTATCTTTTTCATATTTGAAATTTATTGAATTAATTGCATATTTTGTCTAATTTTGATAATTTTCAAAACTTTTCTTTTGTATAAATAGTATAATAACAATTAGAATAAATTAGAATTGTGTTTAAACTAATTAATATTGTGTAATATAATTCATTCACATGTTTTAATTCTAAATTAAGAAATCTAATTAAAACTCAAATAGATTCCGAATCTAATGATTAAATTATTCCTTCATGAAAAGTGTGTCTCTTTATCTTTTGATCTAAAAATACTATTTTTGAATATTTTATATAAAAATTCAATTTTTCAAAAGATTCTTGAACTATAAATTATTGCTCGACTCGATTGAAAAATAGCGTGTTTTTGGTTATCGATTGCGATAAAGACAATAAAAGATCAACGCCTTTATAAATAGTAAAAATGAATAGTTTGAGGAAATGAAGAGATAAATGATAAATATAAGGCATTCTAATTTAGTACAGGTATGCTTCAGGTATATCTGTGTCAACGGTATCACTTTTTAGACAAAGATGTATAATTTACCCTCAAAAAACAAATAATTAAATATTTAAACTATTGTCTGCGTAATCAAATATCATTTATATGCCATATAATCTGAATGAATGCTGAAATATATGTCAACACAATATATAAAGTTATTTCAAGTACTATTCATGGTTTTGCATAATTTTCTTCAATTTAATTAAGTTATGTCTAGAAAAACAGAAGTTATCTGGAGTTCAACAATGATGGGAGGTTTGAAACTTATATTTTCGACCTTCGCCAAGATCTTAAGAAATTTTGAAAACGGTATAACTTTTTATTGTATAGCGAAATAAAAAGTTCATTAACTTTTTACTCGAAATGCATAACCATTTTAGCATAAGATAAGACTCTAAAACTAATTTAGTTACTTATTTAAAGAGCACGGGTTATTGCATTACTTTTTATCCTGAATATATTTTAATTGGTTTAAAACCCACAACAATTTTTAAGAAATCAACTTTAATACAATTTTTTCAGTTTTTGATTATCATTAAAAGTTCAAGTGATCAAAATTAAGTAAAATCATCACAATAGATGTTTTCTAACTGTCTAATAAAGTCTATAATTTTGTGTTTTGACTGAAATTTAGGTTCATTTTTTTGAGAAAATATTGGCCTAAAATATATTGAATTGATTTCAATTGTTTCGTTTACGAATACTTGAATTTTTATTATTCAATTAAGTTAAAGGAACTTATTATTTACAGGTTTGAGACAATGTTTAATATTTCTTACCATTTTGAGTTATTTTTAAACAGAAAGCTTATATATTGTAAAATTAAATACCGGTTTAGATAACTTTATTTCTTAAGACAAACTTTTAAAAATTGAATTCCAAATAAAGTTCAAATAATTCAAAGTGAAATAGTTTTAGTTAAATTGAAATCATTAAATTATATGATTTACTTTATATTTAATATTAATTGCTTAAAAAGTTATTCAAATCGATAATATTATTCATATTATGAAAAAAAAAATCTTTTTAAGTCTAAGAAAAAATCAAACTTTATATAATAGTAATAACTAGCCTCGGAGTCCGTTCAAAAGAACGGGCAATGTATTAGTTAGGTGATTAGGCCACTGGCCCCTTCAAGGCAAATTTTTTTTGCTGTTGCACCTCTTGAGGTTACTCGGCTAAATCACCGAAAAAAATTTAATAGAAAATCATTATCTAGGTTAAATTTAGTTCGGTAACTTAGCCACTGGTTGCTTTTCAAGAAAAATTATCCAGTCTTTCAACTCCTCGGGTTATTCAGCTAAGGCACGGAAAAAATCCCATGGAGAAACATTAATTCGGCTAAATTTAGTTCGGTCACTTGGCCACTGGCAGCTTTTCGGAAAATTTTTGCCTTCTCGTTCCGGTTCAGGTCATTGTGGTTCGAATGACACTGGTCTCCAGTCTCTATCATGACCAGGGGCCGAGTTATCCTATTGAAAAGCATGAGTTGCAAAACTTTAAACCTCGATAACTTGGCCACTGGTCACTTTTTGGGAAAATTTGTTCTTACTTTTCAGGTTCAGATCATTCTGGTTCGAATGACACCGAGTCTCTATCATGTCCAGGGTCGGAGCCTATAGCCGGTCAAACAGACAAACAAACAAACTTTTGAATAATATAATAGTATTAAATTAATAATACTGAATAATTAGAGATAATATAAAAAAAATTATAAATAGTTTAGAAAAATATAAATCTGCAAAAATGAAAGTTTAAAATAGAAACTGATTAAGCGTTTGATTTATGAGACGAATAAATGTTCAATCGATGATTGCCTTCAACAGGCATTAATACGAGATTAGTTGAACTGTTTCTCTGATGAGTGTGGACTCCATTACCAGAACAGTATCTTTTGCATAAATTAATAGCAAAACAGATGCCGAATATAAGTAATGCAAGAAAAGCGATTCCAATAAGAATGAGTGTTAGGTCTGAATAACAAAGTGGTGATCCGTAAGGATAAGAATGACAGTCGTTAGGAATGGCAACTGATTTGAATACAGAAATAATTGTAGTCACGATAGTCTCCGAATACTTCTTCTGATTTGTTCCACATTTGTCTCCAATCGCTTCTATTATGCAATCTTTCAAATGATTTACTGAACAGCAAACCCTTCTTTCAGAGTATTTTTCACTCAATATTCCTGAGCTCTCAATCCCTTCACTGAATTTCTTCGAGCAATGACTGAATTCTTTCAATGATAATATACCACAAATCGAAGTCGAGGCCAAACCATTAAACAGTGAGCTTAAATCCGAACCAATGGCTTCTGTTCGCAATTGATTTAAGACAATGAATGACAAAAATATTTTACAATAAATTGATTCATTCATTGCTTTTAATTATTTTTTAGTCGAAATTAAGATAAATCAGTAATGATTAATATTGAATTAAACCAAATCTTATTTATACAAAAAATTGGTGTTATATTTGAGAGAACTTATAGTAGAGTCAAATGATGGTAAATAAATTGAGTTTTCACTACCTTTCTTTCAATGATTCATATATGCAAATGTTGAAAACTATAGTTAGATATAGTGTTGCACACGGGGTAAAAAAATTCAGCTTGCAGCTCGAGCTTGAAGCTCAAAGCTCAATATTGAGCTGAGCTTCTGATGAAACGCTTCTTGAAAGTCTGAGCTTGAAGCTCGAAATTCGCATGAGCTGAGCTGCGCTTCTGAGCTTATGGTGGAAATTATCAAAGAATTAGTATTTAAATTC
>JAQFXV010000587.1:0-20255 GCA_034694065.1 Camisia spinifer
AAACATTGAATTTTCTAAATAACTCTCAGAATCTTAAAAGTGCTTTTAACCGATTACTGCCGCAAAGCATTTAATTACATAAATTTGTGTAAAGTAGATTTTCTTAATTTTCATCATTGATACAAAAGTTTGAATTATTTGAAGATAAACTCAATTTTCTATTGAGTTTCAGTTATTTTCATCCGAAACATAGCAACGTTAATATAAAAAATTATAATCATTAGCTGTAAAAATAGCTTATAATAATAGTTATAATAACATTGAAAAAGTACTCTATTTCTCGATTATTACTTCACCGAAAGTTATTAGGCTTATTCTCCTCAAGAGAAAAATAAAAACTCTCAAAATAGAGCAAAAACAGCATTAGTAAAAAAAACTCAATGTATAGTAAAAAGTGTAAATTAAAATCGATAGCAATTTCCATAATATACTTGAATTTATTTAACATTATAATAGAAATATAAAATTGTGTAATTTATGAATTCAATAAATAATAATCTATTTCAATGTCAGGCCACGAATCGACAGAAGTAAGAAGAGCTTCTCTAAGACTAATACATGTCTACATGCGATACACGAATAATTTGCAAAGAGTACTAAAAACTTTCCTACAATACGGACTCGAATCTAAGGACTCTATCGCACAAAAGGGTGTCGTTATATCATTGCCACTACTTTTTACTGAAGAATTTTCTAATGAAAACCTCTTTGTTTTGGTGGAATCTTTGGCCAAACTCCTCGTCAGCGCAGACACACATCTCTTCTATCCTGTATTTCTAGCGATGCAAAGATTGCATTCAATTATAGGCAATGATATATTTAAACGATATTTAGACCGCATTAGTAATAAAGAAGCCGTTTCTCTATATAGAAGTGTTCTTTCCAGAAATTCAACCGCGAATTCTAATGGTAAGAATATTCTTGAATTTTTATTTTAGATTATATGTCTTGTGTTTAGGATAGTGAGCTTTTGTGACAAAAGTATTTTTTATGCACGCGATTTTGTTCATCTTGTTATTTATGATCAATTAAACTATATTTTTATACGACTTATTTCGTGATAAATCAACTGTGACTTTGAAAAGTTTTATTTCATTTGTTAGAAATGATTGCTTTTATTTTATGAGAGCTATAAGTCTTAGATATTTTTTCTTTTATTCATTCTGAATAATTAGTTTGTAAACAACTTGAATATATTCATAACTTCTAAGAATTCATACTGATATTCAATATTGAAATTGTTTTTCAATAATTTATTCGCAAAATAGAATAAAAATTTTATATTTCTTTAAAAATCACAAGAAATAATTGCGAATTTTTTTTTGATACCATTTAATTATAATAATTATCTATCGATATTAGAGTACAAAAAATAGCATTTAAATAATGCTTTTTATAAATACATTTTATACCTATCATAATATGGATAGAATAAAAAAAAACTTGAATTTTTTGAAACTAATTCATAGCTAAAAAAATCGATCCCAAAAAACTAACATAAATTAATTAAACTAATTAATAACCCCTTTAGCTCTTATCTATCAAACAATATAATCAAAAATCAATGTCTATTTGTATACTAAACGCCTATCAGGTCGTGACGAACAGCAACCTATAATAGACCCGCCAGTATTCGAGCGAAAAATGGACACAAGAAAAAGTGTGACAATAAGAGACGATCCCATAGAAATAGAGCGTATCATAAGTGCCGGCAAATCGAATGCTACCAACGCCGCACTCAAACAGTTTAGCGATCATAAAGTGATGGGCGAAGATATAGACGAGTCTTCGAATAGCGAAGATGTCGGTTATATTCCTCCGCAGCCATATCGAGTGTCACCTATGAATCAACAGCTTAGATATGGCGTATTTCCACATTCAGTCATTTTTCATTCGACTTCTCCTAAGATTGAGGAGAAAATTGATGGAATTCAAGCCGTGCTGACTATTATCAGGGAATCTCCGATCAAACATCTCTCACAATTGATCCCTTTTATGGATGAGTTTTTGAGCGAATTTATTTCGGATTTGTTAGAACAGAATAATTTCAAAGTTACACTTTCGGCGTTGGATATGATTGAGATTCTGGTCGAAAGACTTAAGCTAACTATGGTTTCATTCATGAGAACTATTGTTCGCATACTGTATAAGAGATTGGGTATGAAATCAGTCTAAAAATAATTTTCCTATAATTAACATTGTTTTCATTTTCACATTGCTTGCACGCAATCTGAATAGCAATTAATCATATATTGATACAATATTAAGTTATAATTATTGTCTATTTCATTGATTTTTATCACAAAAACCTTTAGACTTTAGAACTAATGTCCAAAAAAACCCTTAGATCAGACTTTTAGACTTATAATTTTAACATAAATTAAATTAAAGATTATTTAAGAAACTCAAAATTTAATGCATTGAATTAGAGATTTGAAAAATAAATTTCATTTTTTAGATCTGAAACTAATTGATTCAGCACTTGTCTTCACGAATTACAGTTTCGTAGTTTCAATTTTTTAAAGTTTTATTGTAAATGTTTGAAATAGATTCAGATTTTAGACTTGGACTTTAGCAGAGTTCTTAGACTTTAGACCAATTCCAAAAATTTCTTCAGCATATACTTTATGCAAACGAGTGAATAATACAATGAGAAGATTTGCGAAAACTTTTAATTTAAATGAAAAATAAATTTGTTTCAGGTGATGCCCGAACAGTGATTCGGGATTCTGTGATAAAAGTGTTCCATCAGCTGATGTATACTCTACCGCCTCAAGACATGCTCGATATTTTGTTACTGCAGAAGGCGTCTAAAAATCCTAAGATTAGGGAAGAAGTGATAAACAGAGTGACCGCTGCGGTGTTGACATTCCCGAGAAGTGAATTCAATCTATCGAAGCTTTGTTTTAATATAACACCAATGCTTACCGACAATAGACGAGTGGTTCGTTTGGCTGCTTTGGAGTGTTTGGCTGTTTTAGCTCAAGCCTTAGGCCCTCACAAATTGGGTCCTCTTATGTCGGCTGTCGATGCGATTGAGACCAGTTGTGAATGTGAAGGACTTGTGAGTGTTTATAATTTCAATAAAAATATTGTATTAAATTTTTAGAATTTTTCGTCCGAAAAATATTAAATGAATGATAAAGAAATTAATTGAATGCTAAGTGAGAGAAAGAAAGATCTTATTTCATGCTGTTTACAGATTTGATTAAATTATTTTATCTATCTATCTGAATAAAAAATTCAAATTCAGATCTGAATTTTTTTCACCAAAATCTTGAATATTCTTATCAACAAAATGAAATTCATTATAACTAATATATAATAGGAAGACTAGCCATTCCTCAAAACAGAGGAATAAATAGCACAATAAATTGGAAAGATTTCATGAAAGTTTTATATCCCAAAGTAAGAGGGTCGTTATGGGGTGTTTCGTGGGCGGGGGATTTTAGTGAGTATAAAATGTTAGTCACTCAATGGGACATCTTATAAGTTATAAGTCAAATGAATAGGTAATTTATATGTTGATAATATTCATGATCACTTTTCAAGCAAATTGTTTTATCCTTTATTACAATGAATATGAATAAAATATAAAAGCTAGTATACAATATAATTTCGATTCAAACAATGAACTATTTAAAAATCAATAAAGTTTTCGTACAATGACTAAAACGAGTTCATTAATAAGTTTCGATTTTCAAGAAATCAATTAAGAACTGGTTTATTCCGATATGAAAAATTCATTAAACCAAAAACAAAACATTAAAAGAAAACAATCTTTCCAGCTGAATAAAATACATTGTTTCAAGCTGTACAGTTTTACGCAATCTTTTTTCTCAATGAATCCATAAATTACACAATATTTTTGCTAATCTTCTACTTAAATTCGAAAATTTATTAAGCACGATAAAAATTCCTAAATGTCACGTTCTTGAAATAAAACTTTATTACAATAAATCGGAAATCATTCAAAAGCAAAACTGTTTAATACACTATATTTACGATTCTGTAATATTCCCTTTCACTAAAAGGCATACAATGATGATAAATGATCATAATCTTTAAAACATTATTAAAATATTATTTAGAGTTTTATTGAGGAAAAAATTTTGTATCTGAAATTAATTGAAAAAATTATCCTAAGGTGAGTGCATTACAAGCTCGACTGGCTCGCCGAGCGCTTCCACGATGTGCAGCCGACGGTACAATTCGGTATGTCTTAAATCCGCAAAACTTTGCCGGATGGTTCAATTCACCAGCGGATGCAGATCTGGAGTGGGTAATGTTGGCCTCGGCTTCTAATTCAGGGACACCACCTAAGTCAACAACAATCGTGTCCAGGAAAATCTCAAATGGTACTATTTCGGGTATCCCCGGTAGTATACCGTTTGACCGGAGACGTAGTACAGTGGCTAATATACATCCGACTACTACACAATCTGAAGATAGTGATGAGGTTGGGGTTACACCACCAGAAAAAGCGCACATTCATCGTAAGAAAAGTACGGTTATGACAGTTCATGAGTTCGATAAATTCATCAGTAGTGGACAGTCTAACGTTCTCGAAGTGCCAAACGTAAGTTTATATCAATGTTAATGACAAAATAATTTGCATATAAAATTTTTAAATATATTTTTAAGAATGTTAGAAAGAAACTAACATAAGAAAAAAGTTTAGAAACCCATGAATTCAATAGAAGTCTAATTCAAGTCTAAATCACAATATTTTACAGAAATAATTTTGAATTTAAAGTTCAACGCATCCAAACTTAAGTATTTTTCAACTTTGAAATAATCATTTTATCTTTTGATAAACAATATAAATTGAAAATAATCGATAAAAAGGAGATAATGTATTAAACTTCATTAGATTTTTCTAACTTGTGAGTCTCATGAATAATAGGTTTTCTTTTTCAAAATATTGTTCAACTCACTCTTCATAATACAAAAAAAAAATTATGAGAGAAATTTTTTGACATTGATATACAAGTTCTATTTAATTAATTTTCAAAAATATTGGACTTGATAGCAGATTATATTCTAGTTTAAAAATATTTTATATTGAAAACATATTTTTCAATTTATTTAATCTTAAGAGCAATTTGTTGTGGAGAATAAATTAACAATGCATTATTCCAATTAATTAAGTATTAAGAGTATGAACACGTTGTTAGTTATGTTTTGCATTTCATATTTTTGTATGTCCCTGCATTCGATTTTTTATACTACAGAATAATCTGATAGATACGGTTAAACACTTGAAACTAATAATACTAATGTTGAAATCTTGTTGAGTCCTTCGAAAACTGAAATAATGGAACAGTTATGATTAATGATCAAATTCTGAGCTTTATTCATATCAAGATCGTAACTAATAATAAAAGTCTGAATAACAAATAACTTAAGTCTTCCCTACAAAAACGCATAATTACAGCATTTTAGTGAATTTCACATGAAACCCATTCAGCAGAATAAACATTTTTGAACCATTATTTTTATAATAAATTAAATATAAATGAAAAATAAATTTTTACAGAAAGAGGTAAATTCATTCAAATTCATTTTATTCAAAAGAAACTTTACTGATTGAGAATTCAGAGCTATAAAAAGTTGAGAGTTGTAAAGATTTTCAAAGTTTTTTTTATTAACATTTCTGTACAGTTGACTCAAGTTTCAGGAAATATAAGATGTTGAACAAGTGCTGCAGATTTGGAACATAAAAAATCCCCCATAAGAATACTGTAAACAAAGAAGCATTAGTAATGTTTACTCTGTGTTATATCTATAGATAAATCGTTCGCAATCAATAGCAATTCAAGAACCTATGCCTGAGAGACAGTCATATTTGGATAATTTCAAAGGAGAATCATTCAATTCAGAGGAAAATGATGTCAATGAGCGTCGAGACAGTACTGACAGCAGAGCTTCAAGTAATGTATATTTCTTTACTTTCTCTTTCAAGCATTGCAAACAAAAATTAATGTGAGAATGAATTTTGGATCAAAATTTAATCGAAATTTTTTGCTATCGCCTTTGCTGAGGATTTATTATATGTTCGATTCTGGCTCTGACCCATTTTTTTTAATTCCAAATTTTTCGAATATTTTTATAGCCTATGTTTGCGAAATAAACTTTATTTTTCGAGAACAAGTTTCAAATATTTTTAAGTTTTTGAATTCTAAGGTTTGTTTTGAATAGAAAAATGGAAATAAGGAAAATATGTTTGATTTAATCCTAGTTTAATATTCTTCTTGTTTAGTTTCAATGTTGGGTTCAAAGTTCAATAAGTGAACTTTATTTGAAGTGTATAAATATATATTTAAAATAAATTTCAATCTTTAATTTTGTAAAATTAAGAAAGTTAATTGAGATATTTTTTCGAAAAATGTAAATATTTTCGAAAAAGTGGGGTTCGAAAAAATTGGTGATTACTTCCATTCTTTGGTGAATTTCTCACACACTTCGTCGTGATTTTTATAAAGCGTGTAATTTTCTATACAATGAATAGGTTATTATTCCCCATGAAAATAATTAATAAATTATATGTTTGTTAATCTTCAAAAAGCTCATTAGATAAGTGTTCGGTAGAAAAGCGTGTTAAGAAGCAATTGTTGAATTATATAATGCTAATTATAGTAATAAATGTAATATTTCTCATAAAAGACAATTAACTTTAGTGGAGTCGAAGAAACTCTTGAATACCTTTTTATCTATTTATAAACTTCTTATTTACTCAATGTCTTTATGATGTTTCTACAGAATATTCTATGTCTAGTCATTAGCCCTGAGACAAAAACATCGTTTAATGAAATAGAGATCTCATGATTTTTTATTTTTATGGGAAATTTTTACCGAATGTGCGAAGAATTGATAGTAATTATGTTATCACCCGAAAAACTTTTCCCCCTCACAGATATAGAGATTTGGCGACATTATTTCAGCCGATTTAAGAAACAATTAGCAGAAGCAGCGCTTTGTCAGACTTCGAATTCCGATTCGGGTAAGTTTTTAGTACAAAATTATATTTCAGTTTGAGATTAAATAACAATTTTGAAAAATTTATTCCATAATAATATTTCATATTTGAATAATTGATTTTTTATGCAAATGATATTTTGCTAAAATTTTGTTTTATACCCAACTTTTATCTATACAAAAATTTTCTAGTATTTTATTAGTATTGAAAATGAAATTTTATGGCAATATAATAACAAAATTTTTCTATTCATATAATCTTTTATTGAACTCCCAGTTAGTAAATTGTCTGAAAAGCATAATAAGGGGTTTTTGATATTTGACTGAACTCTTATCCAATAAATTTTTGTGTCTAACAATTCTGATCCATTTGAGGCAGAATTGAGTTCAGAAGTCAACGACTTATCGATCATTTTTAGGCGAGATCTTTATGCGATGTCCTAAATGTGAATCTATTAATATTGATCAGAAAAGCAGAGCATTTAAGGTGGGTTTTAGAGACCTATTTAGTGGTTATTAAGTATTATGAGAGTTGCATAAATTTATTATCAAAACCACAGAATATTCTGTATATTCATTACATAATAGAGTAAATCTGAATAATTTTTATTAATTGATATATTCTTTTTAATATATAACTCATGACACTTTGACCTCGTTTTTAGATTACATGCTCCTTATATTGGAGCTGAATATGGTTTTTACACTTGTTTATTATATTATTCTTACTATTAATGATTGGAGTATTGTTTTCAGGAACTTATATTCCGGCGATTTTTATCTTAAACCATTTTCTTTATAATTATTGAGAAGAAATCTTAAGCATATTTATGTTTTTCTGTAAATTTGAAATGAGAGACAAAAGTAAAAATGTTTGTACTGTTGAAAATGTTAACTATAATAATGTTAAACCAAAAATTATTGATAAAAAACGCAGTAAACGATATCTAACGCGATGTTTCCCTTTGTTTTTTAAAGGTATGGATTTTTTGTAACTTTTTTAAACTTGAGAACACTTTTCCTAAAAATTATTACCAAACAGTTATTTTTAAATTAAAAACTTATTTGCAATTTTTTATGCATTAAAGTCTGTTTTTAAAGATTTTTTTTGATAGAAATATCGAAGAATGCAATCCTACCTATAATCTAATTATTAGGTCAAAAATTTTATTGATAACACATTAGATAGAAATTCGGTTATCAGATGCTTATCGAATTTGCTAGAATTTCATTAATTTCCAAAACTATAGGGAATAGTAATCGAAGTTTTGAAACAATATTTGAATTATCATTTGAATTATCATTGCTTTATATAATCGATGAAATAAACTCTTTTTTTACCACTAACTTAATAATGGTTATGACAAGTTTCAGGACAACACCCATAAAATGACCTTAAATACAATATTTAATTTCTGTAGAATAAACACCTTATTATTTAACAAAAAAATCTATTGTTCTCTTACAAGCATCAGAAACAAAAAATTAAATGATTATTTTCAGAAAAGTTATCGATTAGATCAATAAGAATTGATTTTTGATTTTAAGTGAAAAAATAAATTTATTGTCAATTTGTTAACTCTTTTGTTGAGTTATTTAAAGATAAAATATTATAGGTATTAATTCTAGGTATTATTTCGCTATCTGTTTAAGCCAATTAGACTGTGATCGGATCACGTATTAATTGTATAAGTTTTTAACTCTCTCGTGTAATGTTGTTATGACAACCTTTTACCGTAACTCTTTTTTATGTGTTCATTATTATAAGTGATTTCCACTTATAAAAAATCTATTTTTTCCCCATTGTATTACTGTTTGAATTTTTTCTTTTTCTTGTTTGCATATTATTTCTACATTCCTTTTGTTGTTTTTCTCATGCAATGATTAATTGAGATCCTTTTTCAGTCGATATTTTTAATTTGACTTTTAAATGAATAGATATTTCTTTTTCAGAAAAGTTTGATTTGGATATTCTGCACAAAATAAAATCTAATTTACAAAGCATATTAAGAAGCACCATATTTTCTAATTCAAAAAAATTTAAATTTTACAAAATAAATTCATTGAATTTGAGGCTTTTCAAAATTTAATAAGAAAACTCATAAATTAATTTTTTTACTTCTCTTGAATTTTCGAAAATATTTTATCCATATAAATGCGAATCATTAAAATCCTTAAAATAATAATGCATATTTGAGTTAACTAACATTTAAAACTCTTTCCAAGATTGTTTATTCATTATAAACTAAATCATTTCATTATTTATAATCCTCTTATAATATTTTGGATCTTAAAATTAACTTTTATGAGTGTTTTGAAAATAAAGATTGGGAAACTGTAACTATTTTTTTGATTTATTTTATATCAAGACTTTAGAAGTTCAAATTAATAAAATGGACTAATGAAAACGGAGTAATTTTTGCATATTTAATAATAATAATTTTCAATTAATATTTATTCAGCATAAAAGATAGAAAATTGAGTTAACTAAAATTCAAGGAAAGCATAAAGTTAAATTAATTTTTAAGTGGGTAAAAATTATTCCTATTTAAGTGGATTTTCTGATTTACGATTCACATAAGTATTGTCTCTAAATGTCGAGAATTCGCTTAAATGTAGCTAAAATTTCAAATTTTTCTTAAAACCCTCCTAAAATCAGTTATTATTTATAATCAACTTTTGATGTTTCGAAACTTAAATGTTTTCTATGAGAGTTTCAAAATAAAAATTGAAAATGCAATCAACAAATTTTGAGAAACTGTAAATATTTTTTTGAGTTATTTTATATCAAGACCTCAAAAGTTCAAATTAATGAAACGGGACAAACAAAATTTAATTGCTCTCGAGTTAATAGATTCTTCATATTTTTTTTAATATTAAAAATTCTTAAGGCGGTCGAAAAAATAATAGATAATTTATTCTATATGATTTTCATTATTTTTTTCATTGAATATTTATTCAATCCAATATAGCAATAATAATGAGTTGATGAATCATGTTTTCGATTTGATATTTTTTTAATTAGGGATTCTCGATTAAAAAAATTCTATGAACTAGATTATCATGCTGAAACGTTATTGGATTTGTTTAATAATTATTATAATAATATATTTCCAAAAGTGTGTCATTAAGTCAATGATTCAGTATTAATATATTGATTGTCTAACATAATTGATTCAGATTTTTTACATTTGATTTGAATAAGAAATGTTAGCTATTTCAATTAAATATTTTTAGAATGTCATAATAGAATTTATCATGTTTTCAACTACGCAAATTGTTGCAGAACCATTATGAAGCTGCAATTACTTATCTATAATATATCAATATTAAAAATTTATGATTGGTGTGGAATCCTTATTTTATTTTATTTTCAACAGAATTTATTACTTTTGATTCGACTCATAAATATTCAATACATAATGTGAAGTGTCATTTGTTTTTGCGAATAAAGTTAGCATTTTTGAAATTCTAATTTATCAAAAATAGATAGCTTGAAAACTGTAATTTTTTAATAAGTGAATATAATAGTAAGTTATAATAATCATTAATTTTTATTAGAATGGTTCTTCACTAGTGGATTATTTCAACTTATTATAAATGAGATTAGATTTTTGAAATTTTCTTTCACAATTATCAATTTTATTTTATTCTATTTTTTTTAATATTAAAAGACTTCTTCCCTTGCAGTGCATTGAAAAGTTGTCCACTAATTTCAATTATGTTTTGCAATTATCTCAAAGGGATTATAATTATTTCAATTTTTTTTATCAGTAAATCGATCGAAGGTGTTATTTAATTATAATATTTTATGACAACTCTAAAGAGTTACCCATATGATCATTCAATTTAATTTTATAGTAAAGAAATCATTGATTTGAATCATTAATGATATAGAGTCACTTGTCAGTGCCAGAATAATTAACCCAATAATTAGATACCTTATCCATCACAAATAGACTGTTTGAAAACTGTTATTATGATTGAGCATTTGAGATTTAAATTCATCGTTACATTTAGTTCGTTCAATCTGAAAATTTGAAAACTTGAGTCTTTGTCAAAAGATTAATTTTTCAATGATGTGTCCTACAAAGTACACACACGAGGAAAAATTTCTAAATTTTTAGAAGCCCAAAAAGTTTCATCTTATTGAAAGCGCGAGTTTTACCTTAAATTCAAACTAGTATTGAGAGTTTACAAGAATTGTTTTTAGGAAGTTATGAATAGAAAATAAAAACCCTTTCAACCGTAGTGTACAGTTTAGATAAAGCTCACGTTTTCAAAAATAAAATTCTTTTCCCTTATTCCTTGACTTCTGGGACACACTATAAACTATTGCTTCGATTTTAGCTTCTCTTTATATTTCTTGTGGAAAACTCTGATCCTGAGTCTTAAGTGACTCTTAATTTAAGTATAGTTTTGTTTTTTGAATATTCATTAAAATAATAACAAACTCGAATTTATGGATTTGAAGTTTTAAGCTTAAAAAATTTCGTGTTCGAAAATTATAATAACAGTGAATAAAATTTAAATTAAAAGATTTGAATAGATTAAAAGTTAATGGAATCCGAAAAATACTCTTTGCATTCTAAAAAACAAAGAATTTTTTAAAAACTCATTTTTAATATATTTTTTAAACAGTATTCTCTGGTTCACCAATGCTTCCCGACCGCCTCAAACCTGAAGTAATAGAAAACAATCATATAATACCTAATATATACCACGAGAGACGCAAAAGCGAAGTCTATGACAGACGTAAAAGTGAAGTTCCGCTATTCAACAGCTATACAAATATGCCACAAAACACAAATGAAGAACGAAATAATCAGTCACCAGTTCAGTCATCATCTGCACCATCGACAGCATCAGCAGATCTGCAGGTGCAGTATTTCCCACCTATAATGTCTGCATCTCAGGACCAAATAGTTATGCCAACTTTCGATCAGACAATGGAAAGATCTATGTCTTTGCCATCGATTGTATCGCAATCTAGACCTCAATCAGGAGATGTGGTTAATGAAAACATCGATAAGAATAATAATATTGATTATGATATCAATAATAGTGTCGGGATTTGGGATAAAGATAACAAAGATGATAAACGTTCAAGAAGAAATAGTACTGTTACTTTTGCAGAGAATCAGTTTGATTTGGACGCGAAATGCAATCAGAAAATTTTGGCTCTCAAGAGTAGTCAGGATTTTATACCCAAAGACATTGAGAATGTTAAGTGAGTATAAATTTTCAAAAAATGATATACCTATAAAAACCTAAATATTTTCAGATATTTAAGTAGGGATTGATCTCGGGTGAGAACTTGATATTGATTAAAAACTATTTTTATAATTTTTGAGTCGTTAACTGATATTCTCAAAAATTACAAAGGTCTTATGCCTTGCTAAATATTTTTAAATACAAATGATGTATTTCAAGAAGAGCACTTGTTGTTTTTATTTCCAACTCCAAAATAAATTATTTTTGATACCGAGACATATAGATGTCAGATTTTGCAAACAAATTACAGTTTTTGAAAATACCACCTTATAAGTAATAAACAGTTTAATTAAGTATCAGAAATACATTTCGGGAACCAAGATTCAAAAATTTATTTCTAGTAAGGTGAAAAGTCTTCGGTCCTTGAAATGTTTGGATATATCAGTCAATAATTCAAACTTAATTTTGAGAGTAATTTTGACAAATATCGAGCTCTCATCAGAAATAAATAAATTTGAGTATAATTAAAAAATAGATTTTCCCCTGATTTCCTACTAAAAGATTCATGAGTTTTTCAAATTTTATGACTTTTTCAACCATTAAACAGAAAATAAGTGAAATTACGTGAATCGGAAAATAAATTCCCGGAAAACGATTACTATAATTAGGTTTAGTTTAATATAGAAATCAAATTTTTCTGTGAATTAGACATCCATTTGAATATTAGTGTAATAAAAAAATGTCTAAGTTTTGAGCAAATACAGAGTTTTCTGACCCTAACGTTGAATATACGGGCGTTTAATTCGTCAGTTTTGATTTAGAAATGATAGTCAAGTGTTTGGAAAAAGCATTTATTATTCAGCAGAATATAATTGTCACGTATAAGCGTTTGAATCTCATTATTATCCATTTCCTCATTGTTTTCGTTAGTTTGCTATTAATTATTAATTTATTAATAATGCATTCATTTATTTATTGCCAATGAATTGATTCAAAAGCTGTAAATATTTGAACAGAAAATTATTCACAAATCAAAACTGATATAAAATTCCTGTATTTCAATAAAATTCAAACTTCTCGGAAATTAAATATTCAAAAATAGATTTAATGATATTTTAGTTTCGATTTTAGCTTCTCTTTATATTTTATGCGGAAAATTCTGATCCGGAGTTTTACATGACTTTTCAGTTATGTATAGATTCTTTATTATAATCTTGAATTTGAGAATTTATAGCTTAAAAGTTGAAAACAAATGTGAAATTTCAGAATTTAAGACACTATCGAAAGTTATGATGACTGGAAATAAAATTTAAATTAAAAGATTTGAAAAGATTGGACTCTAAAAAGGTTCTTTGCATTCTACAAAACTAGTTAAAAAAATTCTACATATTCTAGAACTCAAACTCGAATAACTAACATTTCATGGAATACTGTTGACTAGTGTTCCATATATAATGGCCGGCCTCACAAACTTTCACTGAAATTTCATTGAAAGTTATAGCAAGCTGCGGTCCGTGGGCCGCATGCGGCCTATTGAATATTTGTCCAGCATTATAAATTTAAGTTTTAACAATGTTCCTTAAATAATTTTGTTAAATGAGAGCTTGATTTAGATAAATTCTAGTTTAGAAATCAGATTTTTAGATATTTTCCTCTTATAAGACCCTGCGATTGGAATTATGAAAGTTTTCTGGCCCTTTACTTAAAATGAGCTGTCGATCATTATAATATAGCTTAATAGCATTGAAAAATAAAGTAAGGTTACAGTTTGTAAGACCAACCCAAATAAATAGATAACTTTATATAATATAATTGAATACGATTATAAAAATTGTTGATAAGATATGCAGTATCCGAGACATAAAAAAATACATTAAACATAATTAACTAATAAATATAAATTCAAATACTTCTGCTAAATTACAATAGTATACAGAATAACAATTACTTCATTATCCTATAGATTATCTCCTCCACGATCTGCAAGTCATTTATCTCTCACTAGAATCGACAACAGAGATAAAAATGAATTTATGGTATCTTCAGCTCCGGCCTCACCACTCATAGAACCAATTAATGGTTTTAGGCCAATCAGAAATGTTGAATCACTTCCTGCATTTGAATTAAAGGAAAGGGAAACTAAAGGAGAATTAGAAGATCAACGGAAGGACAGCTATCCTGATCAGCCATCGAATGAACCACCGATGCTAAGTGTTCAAGAAGCGACTCCTCTACATCTCAGAAGGAGGTCTTCTTCAGTAATAGATCCAAATTTGACTAATAAGAGACTAAGTGTTGAATTGAATGTAAGCCTGAATTTAATCAACTCATTAGGGAATTATTTTCTTTTCAATTATGCTTTTTATATGTTTCGTAAAACATATGAATTTTTAAAACCATAAAGACATCAATTAAAATATATATTCATTTTGAGAAACGAGTTAACTCACATTATAGAAAAGCGTTAACATCATGAATCACTAGATTTTGAAAAAGTTCAAGATCTTTACACTTAAAATATGTCATTCATCTGTTGATGAGCAGAAACATAATGAAATAATTCTTTAGATTTATATGCATTGAACTCTAAGTTCAAAAACTATTTTAAAATATTGACTTTTGTGAAACTGATAAGAACTCAAAATTAAGTTTAACATATAATCAAGTGTTAACATGGGGTTATACGCTTTCCTTTGATTTGAGTTAACTGATTCTTTAAAATAAGCATAAAATATTTTTTCGTTTGTGACTTTTTTCCGATAAAGATTGATATAGAAATCATTGTTTAGTTGAGCTCTTTCAAAGACTTATACTTTATTTCAGGCAAACGAAACTTCTGAAAAATTAGATGTTTCGACACAAAAAGACGAAACTCTTAGCAGTGAAACGAGTACTGATGTCGAGACACATGAACTACAAGAACGTACAAATCAAGTACAAAATGAAAATACAGATAATAATAACAAGCCTAAAACAGACCCAAAATCAAAAAAAGAAATCACAAAATCACCGCAATCAAAAACACCAAACGTGAAAAAACGAACTCTACCTATTAGGAGAGCGTCTAGAAGTCAATCACCAATTCGTGGCAGAAGACTTTCTCGACTTCCGCAACAAATTTATATAAAGACTACGCCAGCGATTCCCGCAAACGCTAATATAAGACATATTTTAGCGAATGTGGCAAAAACAGAGGGTCCGTTTGATAACCCGACTGATGCGTGTAAGGCAGCAATTATGGCACTTCATGATGATGCCTGGTATTAAAATACGATATTTTTGAAAATGTTCATTTAATTATAGAGCCTAACTTTCAGTGCACGATATTATTAACGTGAATTTTAACCTAACGCAATTTAATCTAAAAGAATTTAAGCTAATCGATTTAACTCAATTTAAACTAATCCCATTTAATCTAATCCAATTCAAGTTAACCCAACCTATTTCAACCAAATGTGATATAATCTACTTTAAGTGCTGAAATTAGTGAAGAGCATAAGCTCAATTTATATGAGTTTGAGCTTAAGCTTGAGCTGGAGCTTCATTTTTATTGTGAGCTTGAGCTTTGAGCTTATACTCAAAAATTTCCTGAATTTCGATCAAAAATTTTCGTACTAACATTTCGCTCATAATTAATGATTGCAAGTAGACCAAAACTTATGTTTGGTATATTTCTTTATTCGGAAACGAATTTCAAAAAACTTGAAATAATTTGTTCAAAAAACTTGAAATAATTTGTTCAAAAAACTTGAAATAATTTGTTCAAAAAACTCAAAGACAGAGAAACATTAATAATAAGAGTCTAAGTAAGAAGCTCAGAAGCTCATACCACTGAGCTTGAGCTTGAGCTTGAACTTGAGCTTAAGCTTGAGCTGAGCTCTCTTTGTATGAGCTTAAGCTTGAGCTTGTCCAGAAATCTTTGAGCTTCAGCTTCAGCTTAAGCTAGCTGAGCCCAGCTCAAGCTCAAGCTTAGCTTATGCTCTTCACTAGTTGAAAGTGCGCGCTGGAAATACTTGTTACGTGAATTTTGTAAATTTAATTGAATCTAATATTTGAATAATTTTCAGGACAACAAAAGTTGAAGGAATGTTAGCTATCGCAAGATTGGCCACATTTCACAGTCATACTCTGCTGAAAGACCAGCACCAGATTGTATTGGCTTTAGTTTCTGAAGTTAAAAATTTGAGATCAACTGTTTCTCGATCTGCAATATTTACAATCGGAGAACTTTTTGCTAAACTAAGGACACAAATTGAACCCGTAATAGAGAGAGAGATTTTTTTCTTGCAATAAATAAATGAATATTTTTTGTGCTATTTTTAGGAAATGGATAGTATGGTTCAGGCATTACTCCATAAATCGGGTGAAAATATAGTGTTTATCAGAGAAGATATAGAGAGAGCTCTTATGAATATGATAGAAGAGATGCCACAAACTCGAGCTGCTATCGCTTTGATAACTAATGGATCAAAGTATGTATTTCTCGTTTTAAAAATTAAATATCAATTACAGGTATATCAATGGTAAATGAAATTTGTTTTTAAAAATAGCTCATCATCTAATAACTTAGGCAGTTATTTATACTTGAAAATTTTGATTTGTATCATTGTTATAATAATACATCATAAAAAATTATTCATGAAGTTAAATCCTTTGAAAATATATGAAAAGTATTGTAAGAACTGTAACTATTTAATATTAGATAATTTTTGGATTTATATTAGAAATAACTTTCTACCATTTTGGTTAATAACTAGGTTTTTAAAAAATTAATTTTTTCTTCATAAAGTTAATTATTCATATTCAAACTGATACAATTCCTATATTTCATAATAACTTATTATTTAATTCGAAAAAAATTTATAGCTTAGAATACTTTTTAGGAAATAACGATTTGTATTTTAATTTTGTAAACATTCTCAACTAAAAATATGCATAAAATATTACCAATTAATTTGGATTAAGAAAACCAATTTCAAAAAATAGAGGCTGAAAATTGATAATTAAAATATCAATAAATAACTTATAAATCGAAATAAACTTCAGATCTGATGAATGAACTTATACTGAAAAATTTTGATTATAAAATTCAAATAATTTTTTGTTATCACTTTTTTCTTAAGAATCATTTGATGTGTCATCAAATTTATTATAGAATTTACTTTTGAAGCGGGAAATTAATCACTAATAAAATATTGAAAATAAAATTTAAAATATTATAGACTTGAATTTTTGGGTGAAAATGAAATAAACTTATTATTTCTCTTATTATAGTCATCGAAACACTTATGTCCGTAAGACTAGTGCACAATTTCTATCCATTTTAGTCGACAAAATGGGTTCAATCAAGTGTTTATTAGGGCCCAGAGATATTGGCGAACATCTACTCCCGGCTGCGGCTCGTTTTGTTCAGGACGGTTCACCTCATACTAGATATTTCGGCAGAAAAATATTTTCTGTTCTTCTCCAACACAACGCTTTCGATAAGCTTTTGAGAAAACATGTCTCCCCCGGAACTTATAGAAACATTTGTGGCATTTTAGAGTCTATTAAAAGAAGAGTAAGTTAAAATATTTCTCGCTTGATTTAACCTTTTTATCAAAACTTTCAACACTATTTGCTCTGAGTCTCTATTGAATATCAAAACAATGAACATTTTTGGCAAAACTTTTAACAACTTGAAAATTTAATTCCTATGCCTGTCTATTTATTTAACAACAGATTTCAATGAGATAAACTTTTTTATAATTATTATTAATAATTTATTGATGGTTTAAAATGAATAAAAATATTGTTCATCTGAATTTTCATCAATTTTTCGAAACGATACACTATATCATAAATATATTTAAATCTGTGTTTGAATGCATGTGTTTATACATCGGATTTTTTCAAAGTCTTAATGTTTTGATACTCAATACAGGTTTGGCAAAATTCGTGGTGAAATTTTTGATAAGAAAGTTAAATCATGTGATAAATAGTAAATTTGTTGCAATTCTATTAATCAAAATGAGAAAATTCTAATTTATTATGAAATTTTAAACTAGGGAATCGGTGACAGACCAACAGACTTAGTATCACCTCTGAAACCAACGCCGATTATCACAGAAATGGGCTAAGTAAATATTGATTATTATCATAATTCGTTTGAATTGAGAAATTAGTAATATTTGTTTGAGATCTATCATAAACTGATAGGTTCTTCAAATTTTATGACTTCTTTTACAATTGATAGCAAATAATCTCTTAAATAATTTTGGTTTCTAATGAATGACTTAAGAGAGAAATGTTGGAAATGTGAACGGTTTTAATATCATATTCATTGTTAATCTATTGACTGTTTTTTGTTAAAATTTTCTTCAATTTATTGAATGTATTGAATTAAAAACGAATCGATTTGTATTGAATGCACCTTTTAATGAGTATGTTATACACAACTATAGAAACTCGAAATAAAATTTCTTTTCGTTCGTAAAGTTTTCTTTCATAAAATATCAATTTATTGAGGTTTATGTTCATGTTTAGTTCATTTTTGCAAAATAGAAGATAATATTTTGGATTCAAGATTGAATTCAGCCCTTAACCTTTTATTATTTTTAGATAATTTTAATTTAGATTAAAAAGTTTAATAAAAACCTTAATGTTTATCTGAATTATATATATTTTCAAATCATTGATTGACTCGAGAGAAAATGACTTTGTGATAAACTAAAAAGGAAAACGTCTCAATCAATGCTTTTATTTATTAATTTAAAGTTAATAAACAGGTTAAATCAGTGATCGGTAACTTATTTCAACTACAGGGCCAGGAAACCTCCGAAAATTTAACCGGAGGTACGAGGAAGTGAAAAATATGTTAGATATGTTTTGACAAAACATTCCCTCAAATAAAAGCACATGTTTTTGTTTATTGTTAAATAAAGTCAACATTTAATTGAATTTAATAAATATAATGGATTTTAATAATTCATTTCATAAAATAATAAATTATAAATTATCGAGAATTAGAGAAGTAGTTGAAGTTCAACAAAACATCAGTTATTTTAATAAAATATTTGAACAAAAGTTTAGTTTTATTAATATTCATAATGAAAACAAAGTAAGTATTGATAGAAAATGTGATTTTCATTTTGTGAATAACATTAAAATGTGTGAAATATTAATAAATGAAAATAAATTGAAGAATACTTCAAATGATAATCCATTTTCCTGTGTTTGGCCTCAATGTAAATATAATACGGATAATAAGAAGTATTTAAAATCTCATATTTTGATTTATTCGGAAGAAAAGAAATATAAATGTGATTATAATTATTGTAATCAAATGTTTAAACATAGAAGAGATTTAAATAAACATAAATTAATTCATTCAAAGGCTAAGAATTTTATGTGTGATTGGAATGAATGTAATAAAAAATTTAAAACTATTGAGTACTTAAATAAACATAAAAGAAGTTTTCATTTGAAAGAAAAGAGATATAAATGTGATTATAATGAATGTCATCAAACATTTACTACAAAACATCATTTATTAATTCATTCACGCATTCATTCGGGAGAAAAACCATTTGTTTGTAATTATAATAAATGTGATAAAAAGTTTACATTTAAATCAAATCTAAACGAACACATGAAAAGACATTTAGGGATAAAAATGCATAAATGTTATTATAATGAATGTGTTATGAGTTTTGTTACATTTGATGAATTGAAATCTCATATAAATAGTATTGATAGAAAAGAAAGAATATATAAATGTAATGTTTAATAACTGTAACAAAACATTTGTCACTCTATCAAACCTGAGAAGACATATGAGTAGTTCTGTGTTGATTGATATACTTCTCTAAAGTCACGTTTATATTAATAGAGGGTTTGGTAAAAAATTTAAACAAGATTTTAAGCGCTTATTACAAAATTTTTTTATACATAATTATAAATTTGATAAAAAAAATTTGATTAACAAAAAATATCAATTATTCCATTACATTATAAATTGAGTCAAAATTAATACTTATTATAAATATTAATAGAATATTAGTTCAATATTTTGTTCATTCAAT
>JAQFXV010000588.1:0-20243 GCA_034694065.1 Camisia spinifer
TCAAACCAACCGTCGCCTGTTCTCAAAGGTGTGAATGGAAGCCATAGTCCTTTTGATTGACTTATTTTAGATAAACACACTTTTTTGTGTTTTGGACATAAGACAACTGCAGACACAATATTGAAGAGATGCGATCCGTATTGAGTTGTTATTATATTATCTCCAATATTATCAGCTGAAGCTTTTCGAGTAAAACGAGCGGTCGATGCACTCGAAACCGATGCCGTAGACTCTAATGATGTCGTTCTTTTTGGAGATAATCCTAATTCAGTTCTATTTTGTTTCTCTTTATCATCTTTTCCTTTTTTCATTTTTGTCGATCAAACTCTTCTTTTGATTTCTTTGGAAATAAGATTCGATTACTGTCTAATATTTGACTCTAAAATACGTTAATTTTCTAGATTTATGTCATTTTCAATTCAAACGAATTACTATTTTGTTAGCTATTGTTGTTAACAAAACTCACTCAAAGAAGAACTTTTAGCTGTGTTTTATTCTAAACTAAGTTATATTTTAAAACAATAAATTTCCTACTTTTTGATTAATATTCCATTAATTAATTTAATTTTAATATTATTTCAATTATTACTTTAGCAAAATTGGAATAATAGATAATTGCAATGACATCTCTTCACAATTAAATTCTTGTGCGAAATTGTAGTCGAACTCAAACTATTATAATTTTGAATTCAAAATTTTATATTTACAGATATTTATAATTAAGTAATTTTTATTCTTAGGTGAAAATATTTTTCCTTCGAATATCATAATAGAATAACGTATAGAAATAAGATGGTTATCAATTACATTGATGTTAAATTTAAATAGTTCTGTGCATTGATTTGATGCAAATGCAGCTCAAATTTGAATCAAATTATTGGTTAAATTTTGAGTACTTATGGTTTCAATATTTTAGTCTGTAGTTTAAAGGTATTCTTTACAGTACAATATATGCATATTGTTATCATGTGAACCTATTAAACACTTTTGCTTACCTTAACCTAACTTTCGCTTAAGCTTATAATTATGTATTGCACGCGCTTTAGTTAGGGTCAGGTTCATAGTTATTCATTGTTGAATTGATTTACGTGACAACAATACGCACAGATTGTAAAGTACATCCGATATGAAAGCATTTGATCCTTTATTCGAAAGCAAGGAATCGTCTTCTGATGTTCTCTTAGCTTTATTTGATGTTAAATTAACCTTTACTTTTGAATCAATTGGCAATGAATTAGAAGACTTTCCTTTAAGAGTTCGACTCATTTCCTTCCCAGCGATCGGTTTGTTATACCGTTTAGTTTTAATATCATTGAAACTCTTTTTGGCATTAGTTCGCGATAGACTTAAACTCATTCTATTTGTATTCGTCAGCCTTTTCGGATCGATTATAAACTTAGATTTACTTTTATGTATTAGACATGCTTTGCATCTTCTGTTTGGTTCACATTCACTAACTTTTGGGTTACATTTACATAAATATCGAATTTTGATTCATAAATATAGAAGTTTATCAATAGGTAAAAAAATTTAATTTCTTACCGAGATTTTCGCAGGTGTAGTGAATAGCTTTAAAAGGTATTTAAAATAAAACTTAGGACAACCGACACAACTAGTGAACAAATTAATTATAAAACAATCCATATATCAAACAAAAACTCTTTAAATATCAAATCTTCTTTGTAAGTATTTATAGAATTTACTAATTTCACGAGTTGGTGAAACTTGATTTGGTTGTGAACTCATTATTTGGCCTTCAATTTAAAATTATTTTATCAATTAGACTAATAAATGTAAACTTTAACTAGAATTACATTTCCAAAGGTCTGATTACCTTTTGATTTATTAGCAAATCCTGATTTGTTGTTCAGATTCACGGAAATAGTATTAGTATTACAAGTGTATGGTTTAATGTTTTCTTTTTAAATTCTTTTTAATTTTCAAATTAAAATTGTTGCATGTGTTTTATGGTAATTCCTTCATTATATTTCATTAGACTTTTCATTATATTCTTCGATTATTCTGAGACTATAAAATGGATTTATAAATTAATTGAAGTCTTTTTAAGTAACTCTAATGTGATTTGCTTTGAGTCAGGAATCGTAGTCCAAAACTGATCTATATATATGTTTTTATAGTCTTTCATATGATATTTCCGTATAATCTATAGATTTTATTGACTTAAATCAAAAATCTGATGTTTTATTAATTTCAAATTATCTCAAAATATTTTTATCCCAAATCAAAAATAATAATTATTTAACTTTTGACACAATTGATTGGATTATTTTTGATTAAATTCTCACAAAGAATACAATTAATAATTACAATGAATTATGAATTAAGGATAAAAATTTGAAAAATCAATTTCTGACATTTGCTTCTAAAATGATTTTTGACAAAAGTTTATCAAAATAAGTCACTAAATAGAAAGCTATGTTTAGCTATTGTTTATCTAGAATTAAGTGAATTATAGATCAATCATGAAATGAGTCTAAACTCAGCTAAATTATTAACAAACTCTTGAAATTCGAACATTTGTATTAATCAGTTATTATTAAATGATTTTTCTTTTTGCTGAAATGATATGCAAATGATTGGATACAATGTCGGGAACATTATTGAGACAGTTTTCCGGTTGGTTTTGTTTCATATTCTTATCTTTTTGAATGCCTCCAAACATAATAATTTCATTTCTCCCTTCGACCAAACTATACAAAATCACTTCTTCGGGACCTTCACTTGAATAATGAGTTTTTTGAAACCATTGAGCAGTGTTTTGATCAATAACTTTACTAATATCTAACGCAAACATTTGCATTGGATTGAGAGTGAATTCCATATTATTTGATTTAATGGCAACACTTCTAACAGGTAAAGGTGAGAATGTGTTTGCTTTGAGCTGACGAATGCGTTGTTCCATACGATTAAGACCTTCCAGTTGTCTCTGTCTGTTCTTTCTACAAATGGGACGCATTGTAGGCGTTATGTAAGGCACAACTGGGTTTACAGGTATTGAAGGATTAGATGATTGAACAGATATTTGAGGCTCCAGTTTGTGAGTTGTACTGCTATTACCGGTACTATTGTTAAGAGTATTAGAAGATTCTGCAGCCCTTACATATTGATTACGAACCGACGGCTTTCGGAAAATACTTCCGTCTTTGCACTGAACTGTTCGAACTTTTTGACTCGTGCTCAACACTATTACTATATCTCCGATCTATTAATTAATAGAAAGAATGAGGAAAATAACAATTGATTGAGTTGTTTAATAAGACATCACTTACTTTACAGGCCGGATGAAAACTGATTTGCGGTCCAATCGTTTGATCGCTATTTTTAATATCAATCCTTTTCCACATCCATTGTAATGATTTATCTTGAGGTATAGTCAATAACCAAATATCACTGAACAACATATTAGGACCTCCAGAGCCGCCCATTATTAATATATGATTATCATCAATAACAACCTGTGAGTGACCATATCTTGGAAGGGGTTTTAAGTTTGAGGTCAACTGTTTGTGCCAAACGAAGTCACTCAAACTTAAAATCCAGAGATCATTAGAGCTCGAAAATGGCGACGGATTATTAGCTTCAGTCTGAAGACCACCGAATACTAGCATTTGGTCGCCAACAATGCTCGCCGAATGTCCCGCAATTGCCGGACAGTAAGATTTGGGCTCAACTAAACTCCAGCGATCAGTTTGAGTGTCAAACATATGGATGTGATTAAAAAGTCTCCACTCCTGATGTATGGGATACGGAGATGAATGAGTCCAACCGCCAAATAATATGAGACTATTTTTATAGTGAACAAGAGATGCACACGCTTTGGGTGACGGAAATGTTCCCGTGGCTATTGGTCTGATCCAAGTTCGCGTTGTTAAGTCGAAACGCCACAAATCATTGAATGTTGTGTTAGCAATAGTACATCCGCCGAATACATACACTGATGAACCAAAACAACAACAACTATGTGAATAACGCGGAGATATTGACGGACCCATTGATGGACACCAATAATGATTCCATTCTATACTTGACTCACATAATGATGATATGAAATCACGTTTCAATTTTCTAATCGTTGCTAATTATTAAACAAATTAATAAATTTTAATAATAATAAAACTAATTATCATTAATTCAATTATTATAATGAGAGATAACTCACACATAACAGACATTCGCCACGATTTAGAAACTAATTTACATTCTAACAGATCCTTATATGGAGACAAATGGCTTAATATATACTCAAATACAACATATGGTAAATCATCAATTGTTATTCGATTGCAATCTCTTTCATCTTCATCTTCACTATCACTTAGATTTGTCTCAATTATTAAACATTCACTATTATTATTCGATACCATTATTACTATTCAAATAATTAAATATATTAATCAAATTATTGATTTTCAGCTTTATTATCACTTTAAATTAAATCAAATCTTAATATTTGAATATTAAATAACTGATTCTTTATTTGGTTTCATTTCATTGATAATTTCAAAACAATTTCCATTCAAAACATAGTCTCAGTTGTGATGCAATCATAAAGTATGAGATTTTGTGTAATTTTTAGTAAACAATAAACAAATGGGAGTTTTTTTCCAAAGCTATAGTTTTTCATTCAAATTATAATTTGCGGCGCAATCTGTTTCTGATCTGATTTCACTTGATATTAAATTAATTTACTAATAATTAATTGAATTTTCAATAAATTAACTGATTTTAAAACAAATTCATTCAAATCATTATAAATTTAATTTAAAAAAATGAATCTTTTATTAAAGATCTCAATAATAATCGCTATTTTGAGTGCAATAATAATAATAATATTTCCAAATCTTCTTAATAATAATAATAACTTAATAAATGTGAAGAAATTATTGAATCAATTAAAGAAATTATCGATTTTTTCAAATGTACTTTCAACAAAAGAAGAGAAATCAGTTCCAAAAAAGAGTTGTTTAAAATCGGGTGAAATATTACTGACACGCAAACAGTTGTCACAATACGACGGTTCCAGTGATTCACTCGGTATTTATCTCGGATTTCTCGGTATTGTTTATGATGTATCAAAAGGTGCACAACATTATAGACCCGGAGGAAGCTATGGATTCTTCGCCGGTAAAGACGCGACGCGAGCCTTCATTACTGGTGAGTTCACTGAATCGGGTCTTACCGACGACTTAAAGGGTCTCAAAACTGATAGCTTTGATGGACTCAAGACTTGGATTGATTTATATGAAAATGATTATAAAAGAATCGGAAGACTTGTGGGGACGTATTATGACGAAAATGGATGTGAAACTAAAGCTTTACAATGGGTTCGAAAGAAGATTAAAGAAAATGATAAATTAAAATCAGAGGAAAATGAAGAATCAAAAGTGTTTCCTTTTTGTAATTCTGAATGGACTGCAAGTACTAAAAGTGGTAGAGTTTGGTGCAGTCGTATGAGTGGTGGTAATCAACGCGATTGGATTGGAGTCCCGCGAATGCTATACTTGACTGACAAAAAGGATTATCGATGCGCTTGTGTTCGAAATACAGGTCCGCCAACAATACCAGTTATTGTTTATGCAGACGATGACAATCAGATGGACAGCAATATTGCCTCTGATAATGTCGGAGATCTTAATAATCCCCGATTGAAACAATACGAAGGCTGTGATCAAAACTCTTTTGAATGTAAAATCCATGATTGAGTTTTCTTTTTTAAATTTTATCAATTATTTCAATTTTTATGGATAATAAAGCAAATATTTTTATTCAATTTAAATGTCTAATTAATATAATGATTAAATTACAAGTGAGTACTCGCACAACCCGGACATAAATGCAATGTTTCGTGAATAAAAAGATCACAATCTATACAAAATACATGATTACATCGTTCGCATTGAGCGCCAGATTTGGCACCAATTTCTTGATGACACGCAAAGCACAAAACAGTAACACTTGATTCGGGAATGAATTCTTTATAGATGTCGACTGGAAATAAGTGATGATAAGATCGGGCCAAATGTGCGGGAGAGACAAGTGTTAGACCACATACTTGACATTCAACGGGTAGTTCACAGTATTTGGAATTGCATTGCGGACAAAAATAACCGCTTGTACTAAAGTTTGTATCATTATTAAGATGGCAGACACACATCGATGCATTGGTTTGTCCCACATTCATATAGTGAGGAAATCCCATTCGCATGAGTGATGATTCAGTGAGAGTAGAAGGCGGAGGATCTATGTGTTGATACATTAGATCTTTATAATGAGAATCATCTAAAACAACATCATAAACACCTTTTGTTTGTTTAGCGAGTGAACGACAAACATGTATTTCTGCCGTCAGACCTATTACTGAACAGCGAATGTTTTGCAAAACCAACGATTTGATGGTTTGATAGATATCATTGGGATCACAAGTTGTCAAACTTCCAAATATTAATAATATTTCTCTACTCGTATGGCTCGGCATATGTCTAGTTATAAAGTTATTCATTAAATAATTATTCAATTATTTGTAAATGTTTTAATCAAATCCTACTTAAGTGTTCTGATCGCGAGTTCGATCGCATTTTGAATCGAAGGTTCGCCAAAACATGTCATCTCTGATAACCGTTGAATAGCATCCAAATGATTCTTAACATTTCCGCTCAAATCAGATATTTTTTCAGCCCTTTTATTTCTGGTAATAATAATTCCTATTTGACTGATAGGGTTTTGATCCATAAATTCATTTATAAACATTTGAAGCAATTTAGCGGTTAATATAAATCGATTTGGTTTAAAGTCTTGCTGAGTCATTGCATTCGACATATCAATTATTATGAATAAATGTCTCATCTATTGTTACAATCGTTTTGTTAAATAGAGTTCAAAACTGGTTAATAATATATTATCAAAATTAGATACCATTCCGAGCCTTAAGTTTTTCCGCTCAAGAATACGCTTTCTTTTTGCTCTATTCACCATATCATCAATTGATGGCTGAATCAAACCCTCTTCATTCTCACGAATCGCTTCCCTATTAATTAAATAAATAGCAATACATTTAAATTTAATTATTTATTAATCAAATTATTATTAATACAAACCATGTTTTTTCATATTCTGTTTCCCAACGATATCCTTTTGGATCGTCTTCAGTATCCATTTCTATTCTATTTATTGTTCAAATTAAGCTTTCAACCAATTAAGTAATTGTTTAATTAATTATGTTATTAAAAATCAATTCAAAATTCAAATTATTATTATTGCGATCAAAACAATCTGCTTTTGGTATTAACTTTATTAAGCTTTAAATCGTGTTTTTCATGTTTTCTAATGTATTCATTCAAAGATAGCTAAAAGCAGACCTTTTTAATAGTATATTCTTTGCCATAAAATAACATTATTTAATACATTGAAAAAGGTCTCAATCCATATAAATATAATAAATACAGTGTTTGTGAATGTTTTGAAAGTCTGTTCAGACCTCTAAACAAAGATTGACTCCAAAAACACACTGAAATATGGCGTTTATCTCATTGTGTAATAAAAATAATACAATAATAAATAAACAATTAATTTATAATAAGTTTTAAATTGAATTGAATGAAACAGATCTCAATATTTAATGAATAACAATATTTTGATGAAATAATGAACTCAAATAAAAGATGTGTTTGAATAATAATAATGAAATAAAGTGATTATAAGTGTAAGCAATGATTCATTTGGTTTGGATTTCATTAAAGCCAACAATTATTTGGAACTCAACTCATAATCTATTGAATACTGAAACCAATAAATTAATTGATAATAGAATTGATTGCTATTTATAGCCGAATATCAATACTTTTCATATCAATAATAAATTAAAACAATATTTTGAAAGAATTGAAACTATTTTTTAGTAAATTGTATAATAATTTATTATAATTAAGTGAAACTCAAAGGATATATCATTTAATACTATTTTATTATAGTTTTAATTATTATTATCATTGATATCAATATTTATCCCAAAAAATACATTAATAATAAAGTGAATGTGTTTCACATTATTTGACATAAAGTCGAAAATTAACGATAATATTAGCTATCATTTATTGTTTTCATTATTTCGTCGAATGATTGGAACGAATGTATTATTTTTGAGCATTAGTTAAACAATTATTTGTATTAAAATAATACTAATATTATTACTAAATAATAAGTCGAACAAAATCTTATTGTAATTAATGATAAATATTTAGGAAAAAATCAGAGAAAAGTCACAAAAAGATTGTTTTTGATTAAAATTAATGATAAAATCGAATGAAATGTTGAACACAAAGTCAATACCAATAGGGATGCCATCGATGTCTCCCTATAGGGCACAGTTTAATAATAGTTCTCAGCCTCAAAACCCTTTACAACCACCTCAACAACAATTCCATAAATATCAGAAGTCATCGACCAGTTTCTATGTATTCCAACCGCGACCACCGGTTCCGCCCGTATATCAGGCCACAGAATTTGATGGCAAAAGACTTAGAAAAGCCATCGCGAGAAAGACTGTCGACTATAACTCATCCGTTACTAAAATGTTAGAATCAAGGCTTTGGCAGAGAGACTATCGTGACTGTCATGCACTTCAACCCGATTCTGGTTATTATACTGAGGTTTCTATTTATTATTTATATCAAACCAATCATATTATTCTTTATCTTAATTCAGTTCATGTCTAATAATATTCATTTTGAATCAAATTCAAAACTCATTTATTTCTTCATAAGTTGTGTCCCTTTTGTTCAAATCGGAGAACAGAATAATTGGTCACTTCGTTAATGAGTCGATTGTGAAAAAACTCAACTCTAATCTTAAATTAATTATTAGAAAATTTCAATATTTTTGTACTTTATTTTCAGTTTCTTATCAATTGTGTATATTATGTAAAAGCCATGAATCGAATCATTAGTTATTATTAATGAAATTTATTTATATAATATGTAAGTTATAATAAAATGAATGAATTATTTGCTAAACAGATGGTTCCGCCGATGAATATGTTGGACAATCCGACCAATTGTATAACAACTAAATTCGTGAGGACTTCGACAAACAAAATGCGTTGCCCTATATTTTGTGTTTTATGGACACCAGAAGGTCGACGACTAGTAACGGGTGCCTCAAGTGGCGAATTCACACTTTGGAATGGATTGACTTTTAATTTCGAAACTATTCTTCAGGTAAATGAAACTTTAATTTTGAGGATTTGATGCGTGGATAGATCGGTGTCTTATGATTGAAAGCGTATTGAAGAATAATATGAAAATAAACTGTGACTTACTTTGTATTTGAATCATAAGACACCTGTCTATCCACGCATCAAATCCTCAAAATTAAAGAAAGTAAGTGAGAGTTGATTTTGATATAATTGTTGAATAGGCTCACGACACAGCAGTACGAGTAATGGTTTGGAGTAGAAATGACTCATGGATGGTAACTGCAGATCAAGGAGGATATGTGAAGTACTGGCAGAGCAATATGAATAATGTGAAGATGTTTCAGGCTCACAAAGAACCCGTCAGAGCTATAAGGTGTGAATCATTTCAATCTTTGAACTCTTTTGGCGCGACAGCCGGTGATGTATCAAATCATAAAATAATCGTTATTTTTATATTTATTGCAATAAAGAAATTCAAATCTAATTCAATGCATTGCGATAATAAAGTTCTAATATATATAGTTTGCCTTTTTATCAAATAAACTCTTATGATAGCAATTATTTATTTATTAATTTTATACTCAATTTATACTCAATTATTGTGATATTTGTTATGCAAAACAGTGCTAATAAAGTAATTCGAGTCAAAACAAATTTATAGATATTCTTACATTCTTTTAATTGGGGTTCTCTTGACCTGCCGTTAAATTTTTTCCAACTAATAAAATTATATCAATTCTAATTAACAGAAAAATTGTTAATTATATTCACTTAAATAAAATAAATCACTTTTCAACCAAATTAAGAATATCTGTTTCGTGAATAATCTAATTTCAATCTTTTTATCGCCAGAAATGTCTATCATATCGATTGGTTTGCCTTCAATTCAATTTATATAAATTAGTTCGTTATAAATAATGGTCAATTAGTTCACAATAAATTCAAAAGACTTCAAATAAACGATAATTTGATATTATATTAAACGAATAGGTTTTTAGCGCAGCGCGACTTCAATTATTTGAATCTATAATTCACTCATGTTTTAATTGCTAATCCATTGAATCATGTCTTCACAGATCAATTCATTTCTGACACACTCTTTTAGTTATAACATTGTAATTATTTTTATTTTTGTAATTTATAATATTATTGTAATCAAGTTCTATATCATTAATATAATAGTATTCTCTAAATTACAACAATTCGCTTGTTTTCCAATGATTGTAATCTGAGAACAACTCATTTGCGGTAAATCATGTCCTCTTATTATAAATTAGATTCAATTATGTATCACTTGTGAACTGTTCGGTTCAATACTCAACAACTTTGAGTCATTTACAACATTAGTTCACTCAATAGGCAAACGCTACTCGAGCCTAAACTTATACTTTAAGTGCACAACATATACATTTTCTTAATATTTGAATCAAGTTTTAGCCATAAAACAATTTAATATTGATAAACAGTTTAGTTAAATCTTATATAAAGACTCTTCAAAATGATTGATAATTATTCTGATCTATTCATGTCTATTATGATGAATAAAAAATACTCAATGCTAGCATTTTTGCAAAACAGTTATAATTTGATTATTTGGTTTTCAGTTCATTATTTTCATTACAGTACAAAAATTAATCTTAACTGATATATAGTTAAAGTAATCTAAACCATGAATTTTAACCTAAAGATCGCATTTTCAAATCTAATTCAATTAATCTTTAAATTTTTCACATAAAACTTGCAATTCTTTTTGTGCACAAATATTATTTATATAATGATAACCTTTTTTCTAAATGGTTTAACTCATTTTGAAAAACAATTTTGAGGAAAAGTTGTATTAAAATATTTTCTCGCAATTTTTTCGTCACAATTGTCTTTACGTAATTGAATTTAACTCTCAACTGACTCACAAATTATTAAATTTATCGCATTTTAAATTCATTAAAGTTTTGTAGATTTCTTCTTAAATAACTCAATATTTAAATTCATTGTAAAATATATTCAATTGTTATGTTTCAATTCAAGTGGCGTTATGTCAAGTGATTGTTTGGTTATAATTACACAAAAAAACTTTTCAACTTCATCTTTCATATACTTTTCTACTAATATTTGATTTTTTTCAAAATTATTGATTAAATTCTTATACTTCTGCACAGAAAAAACTATTATAAATAAAGCAATAATTATAGTCATAGATTGAGATAAAGTTTGTCCTCAAATTTCTATCTAAAAGAATAGCTTAAAGATTTGATTCATGAAGTTTATTAATGCTTAATTGTTTAGAAGTTGAAAACTCACTTATTATTGATTCTCAAATATAAACCAAATTTTTACTTTAAAGTGATTAATATTAGATTTTAAGTATTTTATAATAGATTTTCAAAAAATTAAACTATCATAAAAAAATACTGCATTCGAGATAATGAATATAGAGCTCAAAACAAAATTTGTTACTTTCTATTCAATTTATCAATGAATTAATCAAAGTTTTCGAAGCTTTATATATAATGATTGCATTTTCATCAATTTATAACATATTTCATATTAATTGATGCAATTTTTCTTAGAATTCCAAATTATTAATTTTCATTCATTGATTTTTAGTTCCAAATTATTGATCAGTTTGAGTTATCAGTCAATTGGTAAAAGTTCAAGATTTTTTGTTTCTCTACATCTATTGATAGCATTGTTTTAAACAAGCAATTACTTTGCCATTAAATGATCTATAATTTTGATAATATTTAAAATCGAAAAAAGCTTTTATTTAATATTTTGAAGAATGTATATGTAATACATTCCAAATATATTAAAAATAATCTTAAAATGGAAAATAAAATTAATTATGAGAAAACATGAACTTTCATTCGAATTGCATTTTGAATGATTTGATTTAAAGAAATTTGAGTGTAAAAACTTATAAAATGATAATAATTGAGTTGAATTAAATGATTGAGAAATGATTGACTTAATTAATCGGTGGATTTCTGCTCACTTTATGCTCACAATAGTTTTTGTCCGACTGATTCGAAATTCGCGACCTGTTCCGATGATGGAACTGTTCGGATATGGGATTTCATGCGTTGTTTTGAGGAACGTATTCTTCGAGGACATGGCGCTGATGTGAAAGGTGTCGATTGGCATCCATATAAGTCATTAATAGCTTCTGGCAGTAAAGATAGTCAACAACCCGTCAAATTATGGGACCCTAAATCTGGTCAAAGTTTAGCCACATTGTAAGCGAATCTAATGAGCATTAACTCAGTTTCGAATTGAGTCAATTATTTGAAACAAGAGTGAAATTAAATGATTTTTGAATTGTAATTACATTACAGACACGCACATAAGAATACAGTGACAGATATAAAATGGAATCAAAACGGCAATTGGCTCTTGACTTCTTCAAGAGATCATTTAATCAAGATTTTTGATATTCGAAACATGTCAACAGAAATGCAAACATTCAGAGGACATAAAAAAGAAGCGAGTTGTGAGTCGAATGACAGATATTAATAGAAAAAACAGTTTAGAACTCAATAAAAGAAACTGTTATTTTTGATGTTTAAACTGAATCAATGTTTGGCAATACTTATGAACTTATAACTAATCCAAAACAGGTCTATCGTGGCATCCGATTCACGAAAGTCTATTTGCAAGCGGAGGATCTGATGGCTCAATACTCTTTTGGCTCGTCGGGTAAATACTTATAATCTTCAATTGAATTGTAAGTTAAGTCAAAATAATGAGCTTTTTGTTATTAACTTAAATAGAACTGAAAAAGAAGTGGGAGGTATGGAACAGGCGCACGACTCCATTGTTTGGTCACTTAATTGGCACCCATTGGGACATATACTGACCTCAGGATCTAATGATCACACCTGGTATTAAATCTGTTATAATTCTATAGTTTTTGATAATAATCACTTTTTTATCCAATCAGTAAATTTTGGACACGTAATCGTCCGGGAGATAAAATGCGCGACAAATATAATCTCAATCTTCTACCGAAAGGCTCAGAAGAAACTGAATATGAAGATGTTGTGACCGCACCCTCTATACCAGGTATGGGTTTTGGAGATCAAGAGTATGAGGAAGAAGAAGAAGAAATAGCTTCGGTTTTATCAATACCAGGATTAGGATTAATAAATGATGAAAATAAAGAACAACAAAGAAAGGTTCCATACGCTAAACCTATTCCTAAACAATTTCAACAGCAATGGAATGGAGACACAAAACGAATGTCTCCATCACTTTCTGGTCCGAACAATAATATGAGTACAAATGGAAATCTATCAAATCAAATGGTTATACAACCGCCTAATGATATGCCACCTCCGGCCCCATCAACCCCTCCGAGTCTATTAGGTTCAGCACCAATGCCTCGCTTTGCAAATACTGGTCAAAGTTTATTGGGTCCGATGCCTCACAGGTTCGGTCCGCGAGGCTTTATTCCGCCGCCAGGAATGCCATTACAGGGTCGGCCGTCAGCAAATCCTCAGCTAAACATTCCGCGACCTTTTATGATGGGCTCACGTATGCCTCCGCCACCTATTATGTTAACACCACCTCATCCGCCACCGCATCAAATGTCAGAACATAACATACATCACGATAATTATCACATTCATAACCAAAATCATCGACAGAACAACGCAATAGATATGCCTTTATCTCCGAGACAGGGAATGAATCGCGACACAGATGAACGATTCGCTCATATGAATCATTTTGATGAAGACTTGAGGCATTCTCATGAATATAATGAACAATTCGATAACAGACAATACGACGACAGACCTTATAATCATAGGCCGGACATGCGTTTCAAAGAAAGACACGATAGACGTGATAACCATTTCGATGAAAGAGGTTTTGAAGATAATGTTCGGCCATTCGATGACAGACATATGCCTAGAGATGACCAAAGAAGAAATGAAATGATGGATCACTGGAGGAGAGAAGAGAATGAGATTCCGTTTCGTCCAAACTATAACTCAGACAAAGACTTTCGTAACAGGAAAAGGATGTGGAAAGAGGGACCCGGAGATCAAGATTTACAAGAAGGTGAAGATCATCATCAACAACAACATCAACAAACAGGAGATAGAATGTGGAACAGGATATCACCCAATGGTAATCTTGAAAGAGATCGCGACAGAATTTATTGAATTGCAATTTAATTTCAATGCAAACCATTCTTTTGGTTTTTTGTTTTTGAATCAAATAAAAGTGCTTTAAATATACACGAAATTAATTTCAAACATTAAACTGAAAAATTTATGTTTGAATAATTGAATAATACATTAGTTATTATAATACATAATATTATTGTAAATTAAGTTAAATTATTAATTAATTCAACTGAAACCAAATGGTTTCACAAATTTGAAACATTCAAAAAGATAAATGTTTGGCAAAAATTTCATTATAAATTTTATTGAGATTAAACCATCTATTTTGAAGAATTTGACTCATTTTCATCTTTAAATCAATCATTATTTTCTAGTTATTATACAAAAAAGTACATTAAAAAGAACAAAAAGCTTTTTCTTTCGTGTAAAAAATTTCCATCAGTTTTTAGTCTTTTGTGCATTGAATCAGATAAAGTAGCAGTTATTTGATTGGAATAAATTTTTCAATTACGTGAATAAAGTTTCTGAGTGTCGATAACTCTATAGATTACAAGTTCCAGACTTTGGTTCTTCAGATATATCGTTCTTTAATGCTTAATATTTATTACTTTTTTGCAATCAGTAGAGTTTTTATTAGCAAAGGTTGACTTTGTTACTATTTTTTGTTTTTGAAAATTTTCAGGGTCTTTGAATATTCTTATGTCTCGAGTAAAAATTTAGACGGAATAGTAAGCAATTATCCTTTATAACAACCGGTTTATAATATTCTTAAAGTAAACATTGATTTCTTATCTAACAATAAACTTAAGTTAAAAGTATGTTTGAACTTATGTTTGAATAAAATATGAATGATTGCTCATCAATGTATTCATAACTTTATCTCCTAAGAGAATAATTTAAGCTAAAACTTCTCAAACACAAAAGGAATAGAGATAAACACCAATTTGAAAGGTTGAAAAAACTTTTGGAACTTTTCTCTCTGGTTTATTGCTATGTAATTAATGGCATTCTACTAATTATGGATATCTTTCAAACGATAATTTGATAAACTTTATATCAATTATACTATGTATGTGTAAATCAATATGGGGTCAAATCATATCTTATTTTGTTATCTATTTATTTGTCTCAACATATTATATAATAAATGAGTGATAAATGAGGTTTAATTAACGAAAAATAGCCCAATATATTGTATTAGAATAACTGATTGATTATTAGCCTTTATAGACAGGTCTAATCTCTAGGCATATAAACCTATTGACTTCTATTATATTGTGAATGAAGGTCTCGCATAAGTCACGTGACTCTCTCATGTAAATTACATCATAAGTTTCTATTGGAAGACTTGACAATCTCTCCACATAATCAACGCCCCGATATTTTCTTCAAGGATGGCATCATTTTTCACCAGATTTTTCATAAATATTATGTTTTCGGTTGTATTTGCCTTAATAAATATCAATTTAAGTTTTTGTTTAAATTGAACTATTATTCAGCAAATTATACTTCAACTCAATTTATTGTATTTTTGATTATTAATACTTGAAATAAATTTCATTCAATTGACAACTTTTTCTTTAAAAAATATATTAATATTTTAATTAAATTAATGAAATATATCCGAAAACTTAAGAGTCTAGTTTCTATCGAATGCAAATAATTTTCAAATATTAAGTAAAACATTATTTGGAATAAACTGTACTTTTATTGGTTTGCATTCAGTTTGTCTTTTCGTTTGAAACGGAAAACAGAGAGAATTATCGTCACAAATATTATTTAATATCAGTTTTTATATCCTTTTGACTGGATATCAAATTGTAGGGAAAAACCAATACTTGTTAAAAATTAAACACAAACTTTTCCTTTCGTTTAAAAACCGGCATTATTTTAATAATTTTTAATTTAAAAATCAGTAAATTTTAATTAAACTCAACGAAGAAATACTTAGAAAAATGTCAAACGAAAAAAAGTAAGTTTTTTCTCAAATTAACTAAATTTAATTATTATAAACTTAAATAACTAATAAGTAGTCTCCTTATTGTTAAGTATTTTGGTTTCTTAAGGTTTTTAAAATAATTTTGAAGTGTTTAAAAGTTTGAAATCGAAACTTTGAATAGATATTTATTTAATTAGCAATAATTATTGAATTAGAGATATGTTGAATACAATTACTGTTTGAAATGTATAAGTTAATGAAGCTTAACATTGGGCTAAAGTTGATGTTAATTAGTGATCTACAAGAGCTAGCTGTGAGCTGAGATGGGCTCAGCATTAAATTAAAAGCTCAGATCTTGAGCTTCAAACTCAATTCATTTGAAGCTCAATATAAACTTTACAAAAAATATTATTTCATAGGAATCATTGAACTATAATATGGTGTATTTCATACTTTGTTAGTTATTTTGAATAAATGCTTATTTGAATTTAAATAGTTATTATTTGATATTTGTCACCATAAGCTCAAAAGCGCAGCTCGAGCGCGAAGGTTGAGCTTTATCCTCGAGCTGCAACAGTTATTAAATATTTAATAATATAGTTTATTTCATTTAAACTATTGAGAGAAAAGAGTCGCCTCTTATTACAGCACTAATAACATTATTGCAGTTGAATTTCAAAACTGGAAAATACAGTTTCAACTGATTTGGACATAATTTTGATTTGTCATTGAATTGAACTTAAAATTCATGAAATCAATTATAATAATTATTACTGATATATTGATCATCTTTATTGAAGTTTTTGTTTTCAACGAAAATCTTTAATTAGTTATAATATTTGAAGTTTAAAATAACTTTTACTCAAGTGTTAATTCAATATAGCTTTTAGTTTAGGATTATATGATATAATCGATTCCATTCATTACTTGAGCTTTTCAAAGGTTTCTAAGCATTAATTTTCTTGCAGAGCATTAGTTGAATCGCAAGTTAAACAATGATTAAAAGCTATATAAAGGCATAATTATGTTTGAAATGTTGAGTCAAAATCATTGAAAGTTAAGTCAATGCAAAATATCTTGATATATATGTAGATTTCGGTCATTTGAATGCACTTCAAATGAAGTACTATTAAAGCCAATGAAAAATTGCCTTTTATTGAAATTTCGAAACTTTAAAAAAGAGAAACTTTTTCTCTGAGGATAAAATTTAACTTTCATTGAAAGAAATAATGGTTATGACTTTGCAAAGAAAATGTGGTAAAGATTGCTATTATGCTAATTAAGTTGTACAGCAATGAGATATCGTTTTAACCTTATTTTAGTTTTTAGGTTATATTCTAATTGTCATGAATTGAAAGTTTTCTTATAATTGCAAAAATACATCAGTTATTCTCATTCCTTAACGATCTCTTCAAATATTGAATTATTCATTCTTTGAGAAAACTTTTTTCAATGGGTAATAAAATTTGTAAATCTGTTGATAAAAATGTGTCGTAAGTTAGAATTAGAACTTTTTTATGCCTGTAATGAACTCATCATTAAAAATCATCATAAATTTTGAATAAATCATTCAATTTCTGATCATATTTTTAGGGCCGATATAGCTCTGATTGGATTAGCAGTTATGGGACAAAATCTCATACTTAATATGGCTGATAATGGATTCACTGTATGTATTGACTCATTTAATCACAAAAAGTTTAACTAATTCTTAATTTAAATTAAATTATAATAGGTTTGTGCATACAATAGAACCACTTCAAAAGTGGATGAATTTCTCAAAAATGAAGCCAAAGGGAAGAGTATAATCGGTTCGCACTCTTTGAAAGAAATGGTATCAACACTAAAGACCCCGCGAAGAGTCATTCTTCTAGTCAAAGCCGGTCAAGCAGTCGATGATTTCATCGGACAATTATTGCCATTGCTTGAAAAGGGAGATATAATTATCGATGGCGGAAATTCTGAATATCAGGACACACAAAGACGTTGTAAAGAACTTCAAGCGAAAGGCTTTCTGTTTGTTGGTTCGGGTGTTAGTGGAGGAGAAGAGGGAGCGCGTAAAGGGCCGTCTCTAATGCCTGGCGGTCACAGTGAGGCCTGGTTTGTATTCATATAATTAATCGCAATAACTTATCATTCAATAACTCATTTTGATCGCATTTATTAGGCCTCATATTAAGGCTATTTTCCAAAAAATAGCCGCAAAAGCAGACGGAGAGCCCTGTTGTGATTGGGTTGGAGAGGACGGAGCCGGACATTTCGTTAAAATGGTTCACAATGGTATTGAATACGGAGACATGCAATTGATTTGTGAAGCCTATCATCTTATGAAAGATGGTCTCGGACTTTCACACGAAGAAATGGGAGATATTCTCACGGAATGGAATAAGACTGAACTCGACTCCTTTCTTATTGAAATCACAAGAGATATTCTCAAATACAAAGACACTGACGGACAGCCACTCGTTCCCAAAATCAGAGATTCCGCCGGACAGGTCATTAAATATACCACTTATTTATTGATTAGAAATAACTTTGAGTTAAAACTTATCCTTTTATATAGAAAGGGACCGGAAAGTGGACCGCAATCTCTGCACTTGATTATGGAGTTCCGGTCACTCTAATCGGGGAATCAGTTTTCGCGAGATGTTTGTCTGCACTCAAAGACGAACGCGTGAATGCAAGTAAAGTACTTAAAGGTCCTGAAAATAAATATAAAGGCGATAAAAAGAAATTCACTGAAGATATAAGAAAGGTATTAATTTATTAATAAAATAAATTTTGTTATTAATTTGTAAATGTTTGTTTTGAAGGCTTTGTACGCTTCAAAGATAGTTTCATACGCTCAGGGATTTATGTTGCTTAGAGAGGCTGCGGATCAGTTCAAATGGAACCTAAATTACGGTGGAATAGCGCTCATGTGGAGGGGCGGGTGTATTATTCGCAGTGCATTTCTCGGAAATATTAAATCAGCGTTTGATAAAAATAGTAAACTTAAGAATTTATTGGTCGACGATTTCTTCCGTGAAGAGATCAGTAAATGTCAGGATTCGTGGAGACAAGTGGTGTCAAATGCAGTTCTATTGGGTATTCCGACCCCATGTTTCAGTACTGCATTGGCCTTCTTTGATGGCTATCGTTCGGCTACACTTCCGGCTAATCTGATTCAAGCGCAACGCGATTACTTCGGGGCTCACACTTACGAATTGTTGACCAGTCCTGGAAAGTATATTCACACAAATTGGACGGGAAGGGGAGGAAACGTTTCGTCTTCAAGTTATAACGCATAGAGTCTTACAGTTTAATTAAATTATTAAACAATCAAATTATAGTCTATAATTAGTTTTATTTTTTCATTATTAATGTTTTTTCACACGATATGACAATAATTAACGATTTATTGATTATATGAAATATTTTTTCAAATTTTTAATTGATTGGAAATAAGTTAAAGCATTACTTTTGAATAAATCCCATTTCGATGGTGTGAACCAAATGCCAGCTCTTTCTCTCTGCGCTTTTTTCTCACATGAAATTAAATGTTTGTACAATTTATTATAAGATGCGATACCAGTGAAACGTTGATCGAAGGGCTCTATTATTGCTAACCCTTTCTTAACAAGAGATAAGTTAAGATTTTTCTTAAGTATGATTGACTTTTCTTGAGATACTATGCAATGGATTTCGTTTTGATTGCGCCACAAAATTTTAAACCAAACTTTTTTGTTCTCAACATTGAGTTTAAGCCAATACGTGCCTGGAATTGTTGGTCTGATTGCAGCCATTGAAACATTCAATAGTTTTTCTATAATATGAATGAAATTAGTTAAAGAATAATTTATAACTTGAGTTTTGGGTATTTTTTAATGAATAATTTGAGACCATTATTTGAGTTTTTATGCCACGGCATTAATAAAATAGGAATATGGTCTACATTAATGGTTCCATCACTTGATACACTTTT